>PVLD010008652.1:0-82428 GCA_004027595.1 Dinomys branickii
CATTTTTTATATATAAACATATGTTATTATCTATATTAATGTATATACACTAATATATATTAGTAGGTTAGTAATTACTACATAGATTATATGTATAAACTTATATAAACTCATATGTTATTATATATTTTAGGATATATGTTATTTATATATACACTTATATGTTACTGTATATATTAGCACATATTTGCATATATATTAATATATTTGTATATTGGTGTATGTTAGCATATATGTTTAAATACATACGTTTATATATGTTATATATTAGTATGTTTATTAACATATATACACTAATATATATTAGTGTATATATTAGTCCATTAATATATAAATATATGTATTATTTACATATAAACATAGAAGTGACTATATGTTAGCATATACAGTGCTCCCTCACCTGTCGTACGAGTTACATTCCAGAGACCCCCGCAATAGGTGCAAATCTGCAAAGTAGCGGCATTATATTTACTGTTTATATATACATATATATTGTAAGGCTTTATAAACCCTTCCCACGTTCTTATAAACCTTTCCAACTCTCTAATTACCTTTCTCACACTCTTACAAAGTGTGAGAAAGCGCCCACCCTCTTTACAGTCCTGTTAAAAGTCATTGTTGCTGTAGATGTAATATTCTTCTCATGTTTCTTTATGTAGCGAACAGTAGATTCATGGATCCCATAATGGCAGCCTACAGCTGCATAGCTTGTGCCTTCCTTTAACATGTGGAGAGAAATTCCACTTTTTTTTTTATGGCAAGCACCTTCCTCCGGCGCTTGGATTCATTGTCAGAAGCCTTAAAAGAAGCAGAACATTTGGGTGGCATTGTAAGGCTTGAAATAAATTCAAACTTTTATAAAAATTTCACAAAAATACAACACCACAGAGCAATACTACATGCAGTGATTAGATGTCGGCGTGAAGTGGACCAAGAGAGATGCTGAGCATATGAGCACAGTGCGGGAGAACAAACAGACCGTTGCTACTACCACTGAGCCAATCAGCGCCCAGGATACAGAACACAGTGCTGTAGTTGGTCGCCTTCCATTCCACCAGCCAATAGTGAGCCGTGTACAATCTCACCTTGGCAAACTCACACAAGCTGTAGTGGCAAACTGCATTTCCACTGTGTACAGTATAGTATTTATCTGATGATGAAATACATACTGTATTTTATTTTGATTTAATATTCCTTTAATATGTTTGAATTAATGTTTTTATATTTTTTACATTGTTTTAAATATTTTAGGCACAATAATTAAAATCATAAATATTATATAAATACCTATATATGGCAAAATCCCGCAATATAGCAAAAACTCCTCGATACAATTAGATACATATTTTTTTTAAACCTGTGATACGGTGAAGCCGCAATAAGTGAACCATGATATAGCAAGGGACTGTATATTAGTATATACATTTTTCACTAAACGAAATGCACTGAAGGGGTGTCCAACAAGGAAGCACAGCTGGAGCGGGGAGACCTGGGAATGGGGGGTTCCGGTAACCGAGGGACTCACTGCAGAGTGACCACGTTCTGATTCTTCACTCTACTTCGATTTATGGCTGTCATCCGGTAGTAATCACTTAAATCTCCCTTTACTCAAAATTTCTCTGAGGTAGATGACAGAACACAAACAATCACATAATTACAGAAATGAACAAATTCTCCACTCGGAGAAAGCTTATGCAGAGGGGCACCATGGTGCTAAGTGTGAAAGAAGGTCACTTGGGTCTCCCCCTTCTGCCCTTTCTCCTTTAACCTGTTCTGACCTGGCTACCAGGGTGAGACTCAAGTTAGCGCAAAAGTACTCATTGCCTTTCTAATTTTAATTCCCATTCTTTTTTAGTTTATTCCTTTCAATTTTAAATTCCTCAAACATGCCAGGCTGCTGCCTCATGAATGTTCACATCACTTTGCTCAGCACCTAGGCCGCGTTCTCGGGCACTGACTGCACTTTCTTACCCGCTTAAGGTCCTGGTTCAGATATAATTGGTTCAGTGATGCCTTGCAGTATTACGCTGTTCTAAACTGAGACGTCAAATCTCTGGTACTCTCTAATCTCCTCCCCTTGCTTGGTTCCATCAGTGATCATTTTCATACAGCATGTCATCCACTTACTTTGCTTTACTGTCTTTCTCCCCAGCTAAAAAAAAAAAGAAAAGCACTAAAGGGACAGACTTTGTCTATGTTTCACAGGACCAAGAGGCACATGATAGACACATAATTAGTATTTGGTTGAGTCAATATATTTGTAGTCAGGGAGATTAGAAGAGAATTTCTGAGAATTTAACAAGTTGATTTAGAATGCAAGAACCTAAGTAGCTGTTCATCAAATAAAGAGGAATAATCATAGCATCACTGGTAGTAGAGCTGGCTAACTTTAGTGCTTAGTATGTTAAGTGGCTTACATTTATTAAATCTTAATCCTTAAAACAACCATGCCAAGTAGATATAATTATTATTTCCATTTTCCAGAAATGCTGAGACCTAGACTGAGCTTTCTAGAAGAGCAAATTATATATATATATATATATATATATATATATATATATATATATATTCTCACTAAAAAAATATACTGAGGAGATATAAAAGATCACACAGCTAGTGCTGGGAGACCTTGGAATGTGGGGGCACAGGTTACCAAGGGACTTACTGGTACAGTGATCACATTGTTCTGATTCTTCACTATACTTCTGGATTACAGCTGTCATTCACGAGTAATCCCTTAAATCTCCTTTCACTCTTAAAATTTCCCTGAGATAGACGACAAAGGTAGGAAGTCCTGCCTCTCTTCCACAATGTGAATATATTAAGAAGCAATGATGTGATCAAGTTCCCATCTTAGAAAATAATTGTCTGGAGAATTAAAAATAAACTGAATAGGTGGGAGTGTGTGCCGGGAGCTATATTAGGAGACAATAATCTATAGTGCTTACTTAGCATTAGGTTATAGTAATAAAAATGAAGAGATGAGAACAGATTTGCAAAATATGAAGATGGTCAACTCAAATTAATATGATAATGGGTTACACATGATGAGGGGTAGAGGAAAGATAGTACCACAGTAACTCCTAGGTTTCTGATTTTAGCCACCAAAGGTAGGATTTTCAGTTCATTATGAAGGGGAAAAATGGAAGAAGATCATGACTGTATGTATATGTAGAGTGGGGGAGTGAAGAGGTGAGTACCAATGAGTGTGAAAATTTAAAGTGTTAATTGCATGAGAAGTTATCAATGAAGTGTCTAGTCTATGAATAGTATTCCAGTATTGGATAAGTTCCAATAAAGATTTCTGTGTAAGCCCTTGTATTTACATATGCTTTCATCTAATGGCTAGATAACTTGATAGATTCATCTATAATTTATAAAAAAACTATTTCCAAAGTGATTTTATATTCCAATCAACAGCAGGAAAGAGTTAAATTTCTCCACTTCCTTGTTAACACTTCGTAGGCTCAATCTTGATTTTGACCACCCTCACAGTCTTACAAGGGCCTTTCATTGTGGTGTTCGTATTCCCCCAGTAACCAATGAATTCATCATCTTTTCGTGTGCTTATTTGCCTTTGTATATCTTCCTTGTTTATCTCTTCTGTTGGCATATCTATTTAAATATTTTGATAAAATTATTTTGATAAAAATATTTTCTTTCATTCTTGTGTTAAGAAAATGGAGTCACTAATTTTAAATGAATGGGCTTTTAGTATTTCAAAGCAACCCTACTATCTTCTCACTTGCATGATTTATGACAAGGATTTTGCTGTCATGATTTTTCCCCTTACAAATATATGTTTTTATTTCAGTTACTTATAAGATTTTGTTTCTATTACCATATTTGAGCAGCTTAATGATGATGTATAGTTTTCTTTGTGCCACTTGTTCAAAGTTTGAGTTCACCAATGGGTTTATATTTTTCTTAAACTTTGGGAAAACTTACACCTTAATTTCTCTATTTTTTCTATCTCCCCTCTAAATATATTCATATTAACTTGTTTAGTGTTGTCCTAACTTTCAGTGACATTTTAAAATTGTCAAGATTTCTCTTTTCTCACTCTATTTCATTTTATATAGTATACATTGCTATATTTTTAAGTATATTAAAGTAATGTTTGTAGAGTCAAATATTTAGCAATGTTTGCTTCTATAATGTCTAATGTACTGTCAATCTCATCTAATACACTTTTAAATCTTAAATATTACAGCTTTCATTTCCAGAAGTTTGCTACTGGTCTCTATTATAATTTTATGCATTACTTAGCTTTCTAAGTATACACAAAATAAGTCTTATTAACTACTGTATCATCCTGTCTAAAATGTCTAACATCTACATCAGTGCTGGGTAAGATTTGATGGATGCCTTTTTCTCTTTATTATAAATCATAATTTGTTGCCTCTTTGCCTTCCTTGTAATTTCTGGCTGGATTCTAGAGATTGTCAATTTTACATTGTTGGTATTTTTGAAGCCCTATAAATGTGTACTTATAAATATTTTTAAATCAATCTCTGTGCTCACCCCTACTAAGATACAGTGAACATTTATGAAAATTATTTCATCCTTTTTGGTCTAGATTTTAAAATTTCTTTGGTGTAAATGAAACAGTACTCAGCGTAGAGTTAATAACCTACTACTGAAGGAAGTCTCTTGTGAGTACCTCACCCAGTGCCCCATGAATCACGAAATTCTCAATTTCTGGCAGAGGAAAGTGCATTATCCCCGGACAGGTGTGAACACTGGGTATATTACTGTTATTTCATTTTGTAGGTCCTTTCACAATCAGGGGCAGTTTTTTCACACATGCACATGCTAACTTGCTCCGCAGTATCACTCAGGGGGAATCTCCTTTGCTTATCTCTGATGTGTGAATCTCTCTTGTGTCTAATACTCTGTTGTGAACTGATGCCAGCTTGGGCTTCTCCACAGTCTCAACTATTGACTTCTCAGTTAGGGCAACTTATAGGGTCAGCCTATATCATGTCTTGGAAACTTTTGTGACAATAAACTTGGACAATTGTAAAGCTTATCATGTTTTTCCTATCTCTTGTAGCTATTGCTTTCCATTGCCCAATGTTCAACTTAATTTGTTAAAAATTGTTTAATATACTTTGCCTATTTGGGGACTATTTTAGGTAAGAGTAATCTAGAACCATTACTCCATAGTAGCTGTACAAAGAATTGACTACAGAACATGTTTTTAATGCAGATCTGTGGGATCTAAAGATTCTGGTTCAGTAATTCTGAGGAAGGATATCTATAATGAATTATTTTAATGATCTCTTGATGATGGTTATGGTATCAAGAAATTTAATCCCTTATTATCCTAGACTGTTTTTGTTGTATCTGAACACTGAAGACAGATTAATTTATTTTAAATATTTAGGTTTATTGAGCTCATGGTCTGAATGCTGGGATGTCTAACATCAGGAGGCTGGCAACTGGCAAGGGGCTTCTCCCTGCTCCGTAACACGCTGGAAGGTATCACATGGCAAAACAGAGCCAGCTAGCTTGTCTCTTTCCTCCTCTCAGACTAGTGCCAGTACTACTATTATAGAAGCCCCACCTTTATGACCTCATTTTACACTAACTAGGTTTTAACACACCACTCCTAATACCATTATAAATTTGGAGAGTAAGTGCCCAGTACATGAATAACAGGGAAAACACCCAACCACACTACTTGTACTACATAACTAGTTTAACGATATAGATCTAAAAAGATTTATTTCCTAAGAATAGACTTTACTCTATATTTTAAGAAATGACAGATTTTGGCAATCTGGGTGCTCTGTTTCAGGTACTAATGGATAATCAGATGTGTTTGATTGATCTTTCCTTATCCACTTAGGAAATTCATACTTTATCCCCAGGTCTGCACCCCTTCTTTTGCTTTCTTTATCTTCCCTGGATGGAATTTAGAATTCACACATTTTTTCATTATAATGTCTCATATACTGTCATGATAAAAGTGCACAAATACCTTAAATCATAATCTCTTTTTGTTTCTTTGACTAACCTAATAATATTTTTGAACAATTTATTTGCTTTTCATCCCCTAACTAGTGCTTAAAAGAACTGAGATGTTCAGAAATATTTGTTGATTTGAGCTGTTGTTTCTCTTGTTGCAAGCATGAAATAGGCAAGTATTTCAATATAAATGTCAGTGCTGATCTACATGTTTTCAACAATGACTTGAAAAGCAAAGTATTGTATTGTCTATCTATTGCTACATTAAAAATTGCAGCAAAATTTTGTAGCTTATAAAAAGTTTATCATCTTGCAGTTTTTGTAGGCCAAGGATATCAGGGCGTCTTAGCCATGTTCTCTGGCTTAGGGTGTCTCAGAAAAGATCAAACTTTCAGATGAGGCTGTGACCATCTCAGGGAGTGCTAGCAAGAGAATCCTCTTCCATGACTACTTTCATGGGTTTGAGCCAGCTTGAGCTCCTCTCCGCTGCTTCCCAGGGATGTCAATGGTCCCACATGGTCCTATCGATAGGACAATTCACAATGAACATGTGACTCAATTCAGGGAAAGCAAAGGACAGATCAAGAAATTGCAAGATAAAGTCACAATTTTGAACCTACTATTGTCAGCACTATTACATAACCTTTGCCACATTTTAGTCATTGGAAAGGAGTTGTGTCAGGCAATACTCAAAGGAACTACTTTGCCTCAAGGTTTCCCATATCACTTATGTTTCATCAAAGGCCCTAAAAACATGCACAGATACGGATTGATAAGGAGATTGTGTTATTGTTATGCTTTGTGTCTGCATGTTCCCCCAAATCCTCATGCAGTCATAGGGTAGGCTTCTAGGTTTATGATTTAGTTTAGATTTTGATATCAGAAGTTGAGTGCCATCCACAAATATATGTTGTTCCTTTGTGTTCCTGAAGCCAGAACTACTCAGGCAGATTGTTGCTGTGCTTCTTTTTATTACCATGAAAGTCTTCCAAGTCCTTTCCATGTGTATTTGACCTTATCCTGGTCTACTATGAACAGTGGAATTGTTACTACATCTACCATCATCAGGCCTATTGTTTTCAGTGCTGGTAGGTCTCTGATGAAATGATGTCAACTCTTTATTAAAAGTCCTTCTCTAGAAAGAAAATGCTTTGCCATCGATTTATATACTTGTGATATCAGTACATAATCAGTTGACTCAATCAGTTAAAAATTTTTTATAATTGTAGATGTACAGTTTCATCTTGTCACTTATTCTAAAATTTTCTGCACATCAACATTTTCAATTTTCTTTTTAAAGAAAGAACCTATAGAACATAAGTGATCACCCACACCTGTGGTCCTGAAATGAATTAAGGTAGTATCTTTCAGCTCATCAAATAGTCAGTTTTCTGATTTTAGTTAATGAAGAAACTCAAAAAAGGGGGACACTAAATACTTCCAACATGTACTTACAATAGTAATAACCCTTCAGCCAGAGACTTAATTGTTCATATTGGGGTTTTTTTTCCCCCGCTTTTAAACACCAGCTGCTGGAAAAGTATTAATTACTGATGTAATTTTTAAGAGTCTTCTTACTTAGACTTGTCTACAAGGCAAAATATGTATATATACCTTCTTATGTTTTATTAGCTGATAGCACTTCACTTTCTGAATGTAATTTTGATGCTGAATTTTCAAGTTTAGGAAAAGCACTTTTGTTTTCAAAATACTACAACAAATGAGCTTCATTTGGGCAAAAGGAGGAACAGACACCTTGGGTTGGGGAAAGGCATGAGAAAACTGCCTGTCAGGTCCTGCTTGAATTCCTCGGCTCTCGAGACACTGAGGTGGCGTACAGTGTAGATGTCCATGTCAGGGAGAGAGAATCTAACTCCTTCTCTGATTTCCCAGTCCCAACAATTGCTATATAGTAAAAACGGTAGGGCCTGTGGCAAGCTATATAAATAAATCTCATAAGAAAAAAAACTGTGGCTTATGAAATCCATAGAACATTGTGTGTTCCTAGTAGTAAACACTGAAAGCCTGAGTTGTCAGCCAGGGATTTTAAATTAAACCTTCACACAAGCAAATGATGGGGAGAGTACACATCTAAAGAATCAAATAGCACAGCAAGATGATGATGAACTGGGAAATTCAGGAAAGTTTGCCCCTCTTTTCGTAAAAATATCCCTCCTTTGGGCGATCTTCACAGGCCTCGCTCTGGTCTAGTCTTCCTTTGTAGATGATTCATCGCTCTCCTTTGCTGGTTCCCTTCCTTCTAGACTTTAGCCATGAACATCTCCTCTTACTTTAGTGTCGTTACACTGTTTCCTAATTTCAATTACTATGACTATAAATGGCACCACTTGCACCTTCAGCCTTGCATTCATGCTGCTTCTTCTCACTTTCCCCTTTTCTTATATTCTCATCATTTCCTGAGGAGCAGTATTGCATTTAAATAATAAATGGACTTTGTTTTAATACACACACACACAGAGATGTGTGTGTGTGTGTCTAAGCTTTATTTCCACAACTGAAAAATATGGAGCTTCTCTTTAATTTCTTTGACAATATTATTTGTGGAGTTATCCTCTGAATAATTTTAAAGACTAATTTTAACCTGAGATGATAAGAGAGAGAGATCATACAAGAGTAGCTCATTTCTATGACAGCCTGATGAAACTATTTTCCAATAGGTTTTTGTACTCAACTACTTAATTAGATCTATGTCAGGAAAAAAAGTTATTACAAAAACATTCAGCCAGTGTTATAAGTGAGAAACTCTGTAGCTGCACGATATAGAGTTCTCACCTAACATAGCACATATCAGTGAGTATATATCCCTAGATATTCAAAAGGAGGACCCACTGTAAAGCAAATACTACCCAAAATGCATTCTGTGCAATAAAAGCCTCCAATATAAATGAATGAGCTATGATTGGCTACTTTAATTGACAACTGACTCAATTTTTGTGCATTAGTATGAAAATGTGAGAACTGTGTTGAAATGTTAATGGAGTGGTCATCCCAGTAGAAACAGCTTGTGTTCTCAAATAAGAGTAAAATGAACTGCAAGGGGAAACTGTAAGAATCCAGGTACTGCAACTGATTAACTAGAGAGGCAGACTGTAGGTGAATTTCATGAAGTGGACTCGGATTTATTGTCATACTAATCTGTCCTTATGGGCTACCCCATTATGAGCATCATGTCTTGATAACGTCTCCTCCTCTCTCTCCATCCCGGTCCTCCCACATGGTGTCATAATGCTTCCACTGTCCTAATGGTTCTACAGTCCATCCTGTGTCTCAAGGCCACTGCCACTACCTCAGCTCATATTGTTGTCTCCACATGAGAGTGGCTGGAAGCTCCTGCCAGGTGCCCATCGGGGTCCAGATATTTGGTCATAGGTGTTACCCACGTTTCTTTCATGCAATGCTTCTTTGTCTGAGCAGAAATTTCAGTGCCTAAATGTCTGACCCATGACCCTGTGTGTCTTTCCCTCAAAAGTCTTCGTATTTACAGGCCTTACTGTGACTCTTATCTGACCTATGCGCAGTTTATTTTAACCAAGATAGCTGCTCATACTAGTAAGTATGCTTCGATTTCTTGGTCTTATGGAACACAGAGGGGGCAACTAAAAAAGAACCACTCAAAACATTAGACACAATATGTTACTTACAAATCCAAGATAAGATGGGGCAGGACATCTCACAGGGCTGATGGGCACCCTCTGGGACACACATGCTTAACCAGAAAGAGACACCTGTGGGCCAGAGCTTTCACTGGGGATCAGGGCTATACTCCAGTAGTTTCATGGGGGAATTCTGACTGGAAGGTTTAAAGCAAGCAGGCCCTGGCTGTGAGGAAATGCTGTTACTGAGAGGTGGCCACTGGTGGGTATCTGCTGTTTAGTTTATGTGGGGTACAAGTCTTGAAGGAGCAAGTTCAAATGGTTTTATGTACTGCTCTATAGGGAAGGCGTCACTAGGGGTGGGTGTATATGGATCAGCCTCATGGAGGAACTAGGAGGAATCAAAGAATTAGAAACTGTGTCAAAGGTGTATAAAGCCTGCTTGGTAGGATAAAATTCAACTTGCATTCCAAACAAACTCAAAGGTAATGTGAAATTATAAGCATTCACTATAGGCCAAAGAGCATCCACTGGAATGGAATTAGAAGCACTTTGATGTCATTGGGGAAATTTCCCAAGCGGCATGGTCTAAAGGCAGATTCTAGTGGGTGGGGAGTGGGTAGGAGGTCACGTGAACACAAGACTCTGACAACTCCTAAGGGAAGGTGGTAAACTGTAGTGAAGAGCGATGGCTCAAAGGGATGAGGGTTGAGAACTGGTTACCAAATTTTGGGATTGGAAGTACCTTGAAAAATATCAATTAAAATCAACTTCTCCGTTGATACCTTTGGCATGATTTCAAAGGGACAAAGTATAGACTTTAGAAAACTCTTTTGTTAAAGGTTTTCCTTTAAATAGAAATGACTCTTAACACAGTACACCTTCAGTAGCCTTCTCTTCCCTCTACCTCTCTCTCTGCCTCTCTTCTCTGAATAAAAAAAGTTAGATACAAGACCACCAAAGAGAATATTGTGACTGTAAACTATAAAATTTAGAGCAAGTATTGTTAGAATTGTGAATTTGAACAAGACTCCAAGAAGAAATAAGAAATGAGACAGCATCTAAACAAAGAAAAGTTTTATTTCACTGTGTATTTATTTATTGAAAGTTTCTTAGGTGAAAGACACAATATTTGATCTTGGCAATTTCAACTGAGATTGATAGTGATTGTATTTCCTCTAGAATTTACCTCATTCCACTTTCTCTTCCTTGAGACATTTATCTCCACTCTATAGTCATTATTTCTGTCTCATTTATGTCCAGACTTCCATGAGATAAAAGATAAAGGGCGGGGAGCCAAATGGAATCAAGTCAAATAAATTAAAAACTGTAAGAAGCATTTAGCAAGCACAAACAGTGAGGGCCTTTGTTCTTAAGGTCATTAATTTTAGAATCTTTGTGATTTTCAGTGACTGACTAGAGGGATTAACTTTTCTTGCCCCAGGTGAAAATTTCTTTTGCCTGAAGCTAAAACTTCTTATGTTTAATACTGAGACAACTTTAGAGCATGAAATACCTTAAAATTGTACTTAGAAGTATTTTTTCTACAGTTACAATTAATGGAAAGACTATGTTGTGACGATAATTTGTATAGACATTCAGAAAAAGAAGTGATCAGTATAATCAAATATTTGCAGTTTTTCATGAAGAGCGTGCTTAGTCATAGGACTAAGTATGTAGCTGGCACAAAAAAAAAAAAAACAAGAAAAGCTATTCTAGAAAGAATAAGCAGAACATGAAAATGAGTGTTTACAACCTGGAAATTAAAGGAGATTCACTTAGATATTTTCAGGAGTCAACTGGTAAATGAAAATATCTGTAAAGGGCAATTCACTTAGTGATTGTCTTACTATCAAAATGAAGAGCTCTGTTCCATTTTCTGTGCTCTTAAAACAACCACCTAATGGGAAGCACTTTGTGGTACTTATCCTTCTGTCAGTAAAAGGTGTTCTTTCCGGACTATATGTAAATTTCTGTTCTTTAGGAATAATGGTGTGTATGTCAGTTACACAAATCTATGTATGATACCATTCAGATCCTCACAGTATTTAAAGCACATGGTGGCATCCTTTGTGTGGTAAGACATTCTCCTACATAACAATTTCAGTATTAACTTTGTTACTGCCTTTTCAGGAAAAAACTGAGACCATATAATCTCTCAAACATTTTGAAACAACAGAATATGTACACTGTAATAAACTTAATGAGATAATGGATTTAAGATTCTAGTCACTATTCCTGGCACAGAGAAAGCACCTGGGAATTGCTGATGGTTTATTTGAAGTGAATGTTCAATAATTTTTTGTTGAATTGAATTATTTAAAGTTCCTATCATATAATTGAGTCTTAATTATTTGTTTAAATTCTCTTATGCTTCATGACAGATATATCTTTCACATTTTCACTTTACCAGAAGTATACTCCTCTTCAACAATTCTTTGATAATGGTGCCTATCATATGAGTATCATAGCTGTGAGTAAAGTGGATTCATTCAGTGACTTCTGGGGCTTCACATAGTAGAAGTAGCATGAGGTTGATGACAAACTTTTTTCACAGTAGGGGAGACATGACTAAAATGACTCAATAGGTATGTCTTTCAATCTAAGATGCTATATGGGTATATTTGTCTTATCCTGCAGAGCAAAACAATTTATACATCAAATACACCATATTCCCATAAGGGTAATGTGGGGGTACTGTCCCCATACTGACTCCAAAAACACAAAAATGAATAAAAGCGTATTCATATAAGTAAAATCATATTCTTCCAGTGCACTTCACTCTCAATGGTTAAATATTTCCTTGAAATATAAAATAAACTTTAAAAGCCTACAGTTCAATAATGATTCTGTGTGGTTTCATTAAAGTTTACACTTGACAGTTTCTCAGAAGACCAATGCTTCATAATTAACAAATGCTCAGCCAAAACGTTGACCTTCTGAGGGGTTGGGTAAATGCAAACTTAGGGAAAAAATTGCTTTGGACATTTATTGAAGCCTCAGATTTGTTATCTTCTAGGATGAGAGTAAGTTACAGAACGATGCCTAAGAAATTGGTTCCGTATGTTGACTTCTGAGAATCATTTTTACAGTAACAATTAGTCCTATCTTCTTTATTTTGTGCCATATTTAAAATAAGAGAAACTGTAATAGTCTTGATCTACCTTGATCATTAATGAGCTCCTTTCAAAGTTGATGAGATGGAATTGTCAAGCATGTGAAGCCCCAGACACCAGATGACCGAACAAAATAGCTCAGGCATTCATTTTCAAGCTGAATTTATAGGGTCCCCACAGACAAGTGGCTTTATCGTCTCTGAGAGTGAGTCAGTTGTTCATAATTTAAAGGTTGGTGAGACCCTCCACAGAATAGACTGATGGAGCAAACTTTTAACAGGCCTGCACTTGAATTCCACTTCTTCCTCTTGCAAATATGTTACCTGACCCACCCAAGACTCAGTTTCTTCACCTTGATGATGGGAGAGTAGTATTTATCTTTCCATGTTTTGGCATTACAAAAGAGTAGATACATACCACTGATACACTTAATTCAATGTCTAATACTTAATATTGCTTCTATAAGTGCTAATTGTGATTTCAACTTTTACAGTATACATTATGTACTATTAACTGTTAGTCATCAATGTCTAAATTTAAGCAGATTTATTGTTTTCAGAATGTACAAGGCCTTATACACAATTTTATATTTTTGGACTTACTAGCAATTTCAGATGTTACAAAAGAATTCCTGATCCTTTGGATATGACAATTAAAGTAAGTCCCAATGCTATCCTAATGGCTGACTAATTATGAGAAGAGGCATGTAATATAACCGTATAGCCCATATGTGTTCAATTAACATTTAGTAGATGAGAGAGTAAGCTATTTAAAACTATGGAAAAGTACTCAAATAAACCTTGAGGTGAGAAACTGGAGATTCCACTCTCTAGTGACACTGACTTGCGTTACAGCATTGTCTCATCTCTCTGATTCTCAATTTCTTCCTCTTCTTTCAAATGTAAGAGTGGGATCAAGCCTATGGTTCTGCTGTGGTTTGGAAGGGCTATCATTCATACCAGCACTGAAATGGCTTAGGAAGTTAATTCCTCGTAGGAGTAGAAGAGGCATTAGAATTTCAGTTCCCTGAGCTCTTACACCACATCTTTCTCTTTTCTCTAACAGACTTTTGAAAAATTCCTCGAATGTGTAATATTTGCTGAAGAATAGTGCACTAGGAAGGGGCTCACTGAAAATGAACACACCTGAAGAAAAAACAATCCAATCTTTGTTCAGGAAAAAGAACTTAATGATAGGTCTTTTGGTGAAGAAATTTGGAGAAGTGACAGGTTTGTTGTGAAGGACAGTAGAATATGCCACTGAAGAATATGCCACTTGGAATACTGAATAGTGTTTGTCAAAGAAAATCAAGAAGAAACAGATATAAAACTCTTTGACTCAATATTAACCAAGAGAAGGATATGAATTTGTAAAAGTGTTCCTTCTCCCTTCACTACCAAGAATCAATACAGGTTAATCATCTACCAGAAACAACCATGGACCCTTACCAACCCAGTGAAGGCCCAAGAAAAACTGCATAACAAACTAAGAAAATTAATCCTTATCTTTTGTTAGTTTCCTCCATTTATTCACCATCCCACATTTTGCTTCCTTCATAGCTCAGGATCTTTTTTTTTTTTTTTTGGGCCTTGTTATCTTTACATACAGTCCACTGAACTTTTTAAAGATATTGTATAAAAACAAGTCATAACTGCTACTTTGACCTACTCATTATTTATATATGTGCATATATTATTGATGTTAATATGTTTTATATTTTATTCATCTGTCTTTGTTAAGTTGATTGTTAGGGCCCAGGCAGTGAACCTTAAATACATAGAAGAAAAATTCTCTTTTCTCCCCTAAAATTCTATGTGTCTTGTTTACTTGTCTCTCATTGCTGAGACAAAATACCTGATACCCACTATTAAGGAAGGAAAAGTTTATTTAGCTTACAGTTGTTGGAGGTTTCAGTCCATAGTCGGCAGTTTCCAAGGCAGAGGAGCACATGGAAGAGGGCAAGAGTTTATGGTAGTGGAACAGCAAAACAACAAGAGCAAAAAAAGGAGGAATGGCAGAGAAGAGCAAGCCTCTTTCCCTCCCTTACATTGGAAGCAGGCTCCCCCCACCCAGGGGCTGTGTAGCACTCACACAGTCTCCATGCCCTCCTCTTCCACAGGCTCAGGATGTATACAAAGTAAGCACCCTGGCTCCCTGCTGAGTCACATAGTGCACCTTCTAAACTTCTCAAATTCACACCATGAATAACGTCCCAGAAGGGTAAGGGTATGCCTTTCTTACCCCAAGATGTAGAACTGCTGAGTCACCGACAAACCTCTAGACTCCCCAAGTTGACCCAATGTATCAACTATGACACCATGGCTTTCCACGAAGACTGCTGGCCAACAGTTCCAGGTAGTATTTTTCATTTACTTACTCTTTTCTTCCTTCATTCAATAAATGTTTGATTACTATTTTCTTGTAACATGCTACAGTGAAATTCTAAAGATGATCTATTTCTTTGTCCTTAATTTGCTCTTTACTAAGGATAAGAGATATGTATATATAGAAAAATATTCTAAATGGCCCCAGTGAAATCTGTATGAGATTTATGAAGAAGAAAGATTTAATTCAAGCCAAGAAGATGGCAGTAAAGGGAAGGAAACAGGAATTTTTGGAAGAGATGAATTTTAACAATAGCTAAGACATTGTTATTTGGCCAAAGAAAATTTCTGCTTGTGGGCATAGTGTGTATACAGCCTCAAATGAGTAGGAAACTGAATTTGTATCCACCTACAGTATTGGAAAATACATTTAAAACTATAATAGCAGATTGAGGGGACTTAAATGTCATACAAAGAGGCTTCATCCCTGTAGTGGATTGACAACTGTTGGCCAACTTATAACACCCAGCTGAACTGTAGTAGCATGGTGCTGGGCGTGGGAGGCCCACCTGAGGATTATTGTCAGCAGCATGAGAGGCAGAACTGGAGAAGAAGTGAGGTTGATGGGAATTGGTAGAACCTGTTGGGAGCCTATTGAAAGCTGAGAGAAACTGTAAGGAGCTGTTGGCTCTCTTGGAGGAGCTTGTCATACTAGCTTTCCTGCTGAACTTGGCTGTTTTCATCCTCCAAGGAGCTTGGACTTTGTCACTGAGAATGACTTCGGTTCACCTTGGGGGAGCTCTGGTCCTCACTTTGAGCATCACTTCCTGGCTCCAGGGAGGAAGATGGTGCATTTCTCAGTGATCTTTGGGTCTTCCCAGTACAGAGCTGTGAAACAGGCCTGCATAAGAGATTGTCATAGGCACATAATATACAGCATATTTAGAAGCAGCCAAGTCTCTGCCCAAAGTAAGAGCATGAGAGAGTAAATAAACCAAAAGTGCAGTTATTACCAGTGGGAAGATCACTGACAGGGTGGTAGAACAATGGTGGTGAAGTGGAGAAGATTGATTAATTGAATGAGCCATCATCTATATAACTAAGTAATAAAGATGAAGATAACATTATGTAATACAACATCCAGTGGTAACCCCCTACTATTTTCTCTGTAATCTGGTATTTCCTTTATTGTTTTTGTGTTGACAAATGCAGAGACAACACCATGTAATACAGCATCCAGTGGTGGTTCCTTATTCTCTCCTCTGTAATTTGTATATCCTTTATTGATTTTGTTATAACAAATATGAAGATAACTATGTTATACAGTATCCAGTGCCAATTCCCTACTATCTTCTCTATAACTTGGTATTTTCTGTCTTGTTTCTGCATTATTCTGGGTTCTTTTGTCTTAAAAATAAAATTAAGAAAAAAAAGATTGTAGTAGGCTCTAGGACCCCAGCTTACAGTATTGGGAGATTTGTGGGAGGCCCATTGTTATGGGCTCTAAGTCTTCAGCCAGACTCATGCAGACATTACTGTGGGATCCAGGCCCTCAGCTAGATTCCTTAGTCTTCTGTGTGTAGACAGCTTTCCTGCACTCTCTTTGTATGTCATTCTTTAGGAAACTATTATAAATAATCTTATAAAATGTGCACCCTAAATTATGTTTTTCCCCTTGCAAAACCCCAAACTACAACAATCCCTATAGACAAAAGCAAGATATTGGAAGTTTTTGCAGAAGGAAGATGTAAGAAGCAGTAAAGATGGGATTTCTGATCCCGAGTTGTGCATGGTGATGTGTAAAATAAACTTTGATGGGTGGATGACCCAAGTGAGGCTCCTTTGGCCAGCAGCTGAGATGTTATCCCAACACGAGCTAGTGTCGGTGTTCAGGACACTCTTCTTCATTCCACTGCACATCGCAGTGCATTATGGGTGTGAACAGGTAAGTCTGATGGCACAGCCCTGAAGGCTCATGGAATGCTCAAGTGTGCCAAGCTTTTTGTTGAATTCTAATCTTCAAAAACTGATATTTAAAATATTCTTTGAGTTATTTTGCTATCTTCTCATCAACTCCATCTTTGGGGAGCCTTATACACCCATATAAGCATTATAACTGACAGACTATCATTTCTATCAACTGTCTTACTACACAAAGTAGATAGAGGAGTGCATTGGTAAGTGGGCAGCCACAGGGACCAGGCAACCTGAATTTGAAAAACTCATGCCTAGTTAAAGATTCTGAAATGGGGTGATTTCTGGAGACCATGTGTTAGTCCTGAGAAGATGCAACAGTCCTTATACACAACAGAAGAAAGTCAGAGAAATGAGGAGTGTGACAACAGAAATAAGAGGTTAAAATGATATTAGAATGGGGCTACAAGCTAAGAAACACAGGGAGCTTGCAGAAAGAAAAAATAAGGGAATGGAAGCATCCAAAAGAAACACAATTTTTTAATTATACTATTATTTTCTAATTTTGCCACAACTTTGCAATTATCTGTTATATGCCCCTTCTTACCACTGTTACATACAAAGTTCAGGTCAGATAGCATGCAAGAGACAGTTGTAATATGCAAAAGAGCTGGAGTATGTACTCAAGTCTGTCTGATCCTGAAGCCCGTTCAATCTATTGCGGCACACCACCCCTTCTGGTTTGTCTTCAGTCTGCGAAACAAATCACAGAGTCCAGCCAGTTTGCCTGAAGTGGTGAAGGCAGAATCAAAGACAATGTGTTCTAACTCCAAACTTTATTGATTATTAACTTTCATATATTTAAAGACTACATTTTCCTTTGCTACTCTTGAACCTTTTAGCTATTCTTAGTAAACTGGAAAGGATTACATAAAACAAATACAACTGTAGCGGAATCATCAGATGTCGGTATTCCTAGGACACCCCATTTTCATTCTTGCGAATTTCATCTTCCTTGGCTCATTCAGTTTTGAAGAATTATGGCTTTTAACTTCCTGAAGGTCCTTAGGGTCCCAATTTTCTTTTCTCCTTGTGCTTTTCTCATTGATGTGTGCCTTTATTGCTCTGCTCCGTGGCACATGCGTGGGTGTCTCAGACCTGAGCTCGGAGCATGGTCTCACTAGGAGATGGTGCTCATTTCATTGGTGCGCTGCTCAGAGCACACTGCAGGGCTGGGCCCTGGAAATGAGTTTGAAAGTTGGGGTCCAGAAATGCAGTACTGAAGAAATTCCCTGTCTCTAACTTCAGGCACGGGTGTATACAGCGCATGCTGCTTGCAGAATCAGCTTCTTTGGTAATTAACCTCACAACCCAGCAAAACAAAATAAGAGCTCCTACACGTGATGGGGAGGAAACTAAATGTGCTTACTTTTCCTGAAAATACTGTCACAGTCTTACAAAATTATGCTAAAATGTGGATGGCCCTTTTATGATAAGGGCCTCACTTTCTGCGTGCGAAGGCAGCACATACGTAATTTATGGAGGCTATTGTCACTTGCAGAAATGTGCTGACAAGGAGAATGGCACATGCACTGCATAAACGTGCCTGATGTGCCGTGTTCCTTGCCGTTTGTTGGTTTACTTATTTTTGAGTGGAAGAATAGACATGGGCGCTGAGAGAAGTGTTTCTTAGGTGTGGAGAGATAGTGCTTAATAGGCAATCGATTTTAGGGACAGTTCAAATCTGTCCATTATAAAGTTATATAATCAGATTTTATGGCGCCTGTGTAAGTGGAAATATTTGCTTAGGAGGGCAAGGTGCTTGAGACTTCAACTTCTGCTGTTTTGATTTCTCCCGAATTAAATTTTGACCTGCCCATTAGGGAACAAAGGAATAAAATGCACATGCTTCTTGTAGAATCTGGAATTTAGTGCTAAGCACTTATCTGAGTGCTTTACATGTAATGACCCGCTTGATTCCTCCAACATCTCCATGCATTACCTCTGATGTCACTCCCATCTGTGAGGCACCACAATGTTAAATAATTTCTTCAAGGTGACAGCTAACAAATAGAAGCTTGATTCTCCCTGTTTCTTGAATCCTTGCTCTTAACTTTCTACATTACTATAGAAAATTGATCATCTTCGCTGTAGTGCATCTGGCTAATACTTTGCCTAGAATTTCTGTAAGTATCTGTCATATTTGTGAAAAATTTCTAACCATTATATGTTTAATTGCAGATAAAAAAGCAACATAGTTCTAGAGCTTGAATTCACTTTTATGTTGACACATCAGTGGTCAGGACAATTGAGGGGCTTTCCTTAACTCTTATTTTAATGACACATACATCATGATTCACCTTTCAGGATCACAGAGATGATGTAGGAAATTTTCAGAGGAGGCAATGAGGTTTAGAGAAATAACTGAATAAACTCATAGCTACATATGTAAACGATTCCATGGAATCCCATAATGATATGAAACAACTCTAGGAAGACAGGGCTGGATCCTTTAACACTTTATCTCCCTCTGTCATTTTTGGATATGTGCTCATGGCTAGATGTGGGAGATGCAGATCTACTGCAGCTGTCTCTTCTTCATTCATGCAAAAGGAGGGAGGCACACCTCCACTGGCAAGATGGACAGCATTGGCCCATGCATGCAGCTGCCATGCAAGTCGAGAATCAAATAAACTATTCATGGTTCTGGCTAGAAGGACAACTTGTAAAAGGTTATTCAAAAGGATGATAGGTGATTTTAGAGAAGGTTATTTATATACAAAAATGACATATATTATAGAATAGACAAGAGTTGATGTTGAAGAAAATAAATGCAAATATAGGTTTTCAAAGCAGAAAACTAGAGAGATTTTTCTTTTTTAACTCTTAATTTTTCTCAGATTTCATTGAATCTTCAGAATAATTCTGAAACAGGAATACTAAACAGTAGTGTCTCAGTTTACCAAAGTAAAAAAAAAAACCAAAACAACAACAAAAATGCTTAGAGAACGTGTGCTTTATGTTAGTCATTGTTTTGTATACATTTTAAATAAATTATCTCATTTGATGTTCTCAATAAGCTATGAGTTAAGTCTTCTTATTATTCTTGCTTTACTTATGATGACAGGTGGGAATAGTTGGGCAATTTTCTCAAGGTCACATGGCTAATACAAGTCAGATATTAATTCTAGACCTTTCCTGCACTGGCCCTCAGCTCCATCCCACACCAGGTTGCCTCTCAACTTAAACTACATTCAATACCCAGTAGTGAGAAAAATAAATTCCGCATGTATAACAGTGTTGGTAATGGGTACTATTGGTTGCTCAGGCAAAACTCTTATTCTATTACCACTAAAGCCACATATTTTTCGTTCTTTGTAGACTCATGGATTTATTCCATTGCTCAGCCTTCTTGAGTTGAGGTTGAGGAAAGATACTCCTATTCTCCAGCCACTGTGTTAGATCTCAATTAGACCAGGCCATTCACAATAACCCTTTTCCCTTGTACAAGCATTCATCTAGAAAATTGCAAATTACCTAATGTAAGTCAGAGAGATACACATGGGAGAGAGTTTCTGAGGAGGATTTTTGGAATAAATTCCTAGATTTGTAAAAAGATAACCCCTTATACCAGAAGGTAGATTTCACCCCTCAGCTCTATCCTGTGGACTTTGTTCTGTGGCATTGCTTTTTTGCTACCATGCAGGAATTTATCCTAATTGCTAAGTGTGGCAAAATAGAGTGATGGGAAGAACTTAAATTCTCATTGTGTTACTAAGCTATGTTACATCCTATCCTAAAACTGAAGTTTGGAATTTTTTGTTAGATGATCTACTAATAATTGTATCATTTTCATGACAGTTGCATGAAGGTTTTCTATTGTTTTTCAGATGAGAAGAACTTAAGAGAATGCCCTAATGGTATATGTTTCTGTTGTCAAAAGCTTTGCATTATTGCTGAGTTTTCGACATGAATTTCAAGTAAATGGATCCTTTTGGCAACCCTCTTTCTCTTGAAATTTGAGGTCCACGTGAATGTAAGTAGCAAATTTGTGGAGGCCTCTCCCTCTGGCATCTACAAAAGGATTCTTTAACCCTGTAAAACTCCTGCTGGAAGATACAAGTAGAGCAGATGGTAAGATTCTGTGTTTACAAGACCTTTGCTATTTTTTGTGTTACTCCCCCTACTTACTAGAGAATAACTGTGAAGTTGACTAATACTATTTTCATGTTCTCATTTGTTCCATGAATCATAATTTATTTTTAAAATATATTTCTTAAATCTACATGAGAATCTTTCTTTACACAGTTCAGCTCAATTTCCATACTAAATGAAAGGAGTTTTACTAGGGGAATAAATCCTATTGTTATTATGCATTGGTCATTTTTAATTGAGGTATAATTTACACATATACTCAAATTTTAAGTATACAGCCTAATAAAGAATTTCAAAACTACTCAGATCAAGATATACAACATTTCATCCTCTGGAATGTTCCTTTATTTCTTTATGTCAGTAAATAGCCTTCTCCATCAGGAATAATCAGTCTTTTGGCTTCTTGTGCCAGAGATTCATTTCTCTGCTGTAACACTTGATATACTGTGTCAGTTTGAGAAGTTTAGAAGCTTAACTAACTCAGCAGTTCTAAATTCTATGATGTGAAGCATGTGCCCTTACCTGTCTAGATGTTGTTCATTGTGTCAGTTTGAGAAGTTTAGAAGTTTAAGTGACTCAGCGGGAGGCCAGGGTCCTCACTTTATGAACATCCTCAGCCTGTGCAAGAGAAGGACACAGAGATGGTGTGAGTGCTACCCCTACTCGAGAGGTGTACAAGGCTTACAGTAGAAGAGAGGAAAAGAAGCTTGCTCTCCTCTTTTTTTGCTCTTGTTGCTTTTGCTGTCTTCTGCCGCCTTGAACTGTTGATGTTCACCATGCCACCCTGCCTTGGAGCCAGCTCATTGCAGACTGAAACCTCTACAAACTGTGAGATAAATTAACCTTTCTCTATTTAATTTTGGGTGTCAAGTATTTTGTCTCAGCAACAAGAGAAAAATAACTAACACATCCGTTCTTCAAATTCATAAAATTTTGTGACTGATTTTTTTTGCTCAACAAGTTAATTTTGACATGTACTTGTATCAAAGTCTCAATCATAGTTTGCTCTTTTGTATTGCTGAAGATTGCACAAGTATACCACGGTCTATGTATCTGACTCCTCCTTGTGTACACCTTAAGGTTTCTAGTGTGGCTGGGTGTGATGATGAATGCCTGTGCTCCCAGGACTCTTGGAGACTGAGGCAGGATGATCACAAGTTTGAGATTAGCTGGGAAATTAGGCAAATTACTGAGACACTGTCACAAAATTTTTAAAAAATTATATCAATATGATGGTCATGGGTTCAGCCCCTGTACTTGCAAAATATAAAAATAAAAAGATTCCTAGTACTTTGCTATTAAAAATATAGTTACAGATAACATTAATATCCGAGTCCCTTGTGAACATATGCATTTATTTCTCTTGAGTACATGTATAGGAATAGAATTGCTGGACCAAAGGGTACACATATGTAGAAACTGTAGGAAATTTCAAATATTTTCCAAAGAGTACATTGTTTTCCCATTTTTTAGCAGTACATCTGAGTTCCATTTCCTCCTCACAGCCTCCCCCAAATTTGATATTGTATTAGTATAATTTTAATAGAGATAACAATTTGAGCATGGTGAGATGGGGGGCAAAAAAGCTTTAGAACACATAGCAAAACTTCAGAGCCAGTTACTAGAATACATTTTCTATTTCCTTTTTACTTTTAAAAATCATAAGATGAATTTGGGAAAGTTGATTAAAAGTATTGTTCTCGAGAATTAGTCTTCTTCATAAACTTTATTTTCTGACACAAACTCAGTGAGAGTACAATCTTGTCATTAAATTCTCTCAGGCATATCCAGCCTCCTTCCATTGACCCTCTAGAGACCTAATTAAAAGCCCAGCTTTAAGAGCTGCTGGCCTTTGCAAGAGGAAGGATGCACATTTCCAAAATGACATAGTTCCTAAACCTGTAGAACCGCCAGCTCCTCGGTCCAACATTCAGATTAATATTTAGTTAATAAAAATCAGTATGTTCACCTGCTCCTAAGAATTGCACAAGCACTGCTAGGGAAGACTGAGGCAGGGGAAGACTGAGCCAGTGCTTGCCAGTTTCTACGGTATGGACAGAAGTCCCTCCGTAAAATTTACAAGGCGTAGTTTGCATTGTTTTTTATAGGGCAGTGATAAATAACTCAAGCATCTACTCTACAGCATTATTATGAACAATGTGCTGTTAAAACACAAGGAATGCTGCTCCTGGACCTTACTTAAACAATTTCTTTTATTCTGTTAGTTTAGGACAGGCAGAGATACACCTGTGTGAACCACTGAACACACAATTGTGTTTTTGAAACCGTCTCACTCTTCCAAGGGGTCAGGAACTGCATCACTTTTCCCTTTTATTATCGATGCCAACCTCAGCTTTTTATTCTTCTGCACAGCTCCAAAGCTCCGTAGTATCAAAGTGAGTGTCATTTATGACCAGCATGTCTCCGGGATCAAAGGACGCTTCTGCAAAAGGCATTAAAATGTGTACTACACCTGTACTCCCCTTACAGATTAGCATCATACAATATAATTTTTAATATTTTCTTTCTGACTCACACAAGTTACTACATGCTTCCTACTCAATCACTTGAAAAACTAAAGACAGCGTGATTCAGACTTTCAAGTATTTTTATTTCTTTCTAATACACACTTGATACATAAGCGCCTTTTGCACTTCAAACAATGGGGAAAATAAAGTGTAAGATCTACGATGCTAATGACCATGATGCAAGACATATTATCAGTTACTGCACTTACTCCAAAAATGTAGCTAAGCCTCAAGATGATTTATTTTAAGTCTAGATTTTGCCTGTGGTAAGTGGCCATAAGAAGAAGATTAAATGCCTGACCCCCAAAAGCAGCACCATTTGAAATCTCGTATTTATAGTGTGTATCCATGGTAACAGAATGCCACATATGAGAATAAGTTCAGGTTACAAAATTGCCCCACATGTGATTCTAAAAGCACACTCTTCAGTTCAGCATGTTTAAAGGAGTGACCCATTCAAGAAGGCACGTTTTAAGTCTAGTCTACTTATTTCTCTCAGGGCAGTGATAAAGGAGAAATGCAATACCTATAGAATGAGTTTTAAAAGACAGAAATATTGCTGGGCTTCTTAAAAAATAGTCACACAGTCTTCAAAATTGATCACTTAAATAAAGTTGAAAATACCATATGATGTAAAGATATTAGAGGTATTTTATATGTGTGTGTGTGTGTGTGTGTGTGTGTGTGTGTGTGTGTTATTGGAGATGTTTCTACTGTTTTGGACAAAATAGAGAATTCTGTGTTGAAAAATAGAAAAAGTTTATACTGAGAATTTATTAATTTTTCTTACCTCAATATCAGGTGCTATAATTCTTTAAAATAACAGTCTTTTAACATGGAAATCCACCAAAACGTTGCTAGAGCATGCTCAGTAGATGAATGGTTTTGTTATTACTATGATTTTGGTTTATCGCTTCAGTCTTGTTGGAGTTTTACAAAAGATTTAAAGTTTTACAAAAGATTTAAAGTTCATTTAAGACACATTTGGGATTTATTTTTAAAAGCCTCTGGAATTTGCAGACTTTGCTGATTTAACTTGGAAATTGTTATCTTTAAGTTCACTAATCAGAAATAAGGAAAAAAGAAGCCTTTATGTGTTTACCCATTTAAGAAATCTTTCTTTCAAAAGACAGTACTGAACATGTACTTCCTTCAGGAGGAAGACAGACACTGAATATCTCTCTAATGCTGATTTACACAAGCTCTTTTGTTTGAAGGTATCCTGTATCAAAGGTTCCTGGTAAGATATTAAGTTAGTGCACATTGAGTATCATTTATATAGTCAGTATTCTTGAAATAAAGTATAATGATATTTACATACTTGATCTTTGCTAAGTGGTGCAAGAAAAATATAAATAGATAACTGAAGCAAAACCATAGGTGTATCCACATGAACTCTGTGTCTGACCCCTTACTTACCCAACCTTTTTTCTTCAGTCCATAGTTACATCTCCTTTGATGGGAAGAACGTCTGGGGCCCTGCAGGTAATCTGCCACATAGATAGCCTACCTGGACGTTTATTGATCCTATTGGAGAAGAATGTTAGTGGGAGTGGGGATGACCCAAAGCAAACTATTAATTAACAGAAGATTGCAGCACATTCTGCTCCACAGTTTCCCTCCTGGTTCTCTCAGCCTCTTACAAGCCCCTCGATGTGCTGCATACAGGTTGTGCTCAGGCATTGACCCAGGCCATTGACTTTCACTGGCTTGCAACAAGATGCGAACAAAGGAAAGTATCATAAAAAGTAAGAAAATCAAAAGAACCAGAAACATTCTTCTGAAAGAAAGGTCTTTCTGAGCTATTCATTAATAAAAAAGATTCAAAGATTTTTCAATAACAGCCTCAGGAGGAAATGTTCAGGGGCTTTGCTAAAGATTTCCCTTTGGCATAAGATCTTGCAGGACAAAAAGAAAAAGAGAGAAAAGTTGTCAGTACATACAGCAGCCCCAAGGTCTAAATCAATGTTTGTTAATCATTACATGATGATTATACAAGCAGTTGTAATAAATTATGTATAATTTTAAGTTATTTATACCCTCTCTTACTTTCTCTTCCTGTTATTTATTATTTTTGAAAGAAGAAAATGTCTTTTTTTCAGTCCTTTTGATTCTATGAAGTAATCAAATAATAAGTAAACTTTGACAAAGAAATGGCTATGGAGCAGCAATCCAAGTATTTTAGTTTTAAAATATTGACATGAAGCCAGATCCCAAGTAGAACAGTTTGTTGATCATTTATTGTTACTTCAGTCCTGTAATTGTTGACTACTTAACTAAACTGGAAATTATTCAATGGCATGAACTCTGAGCATGTATAGTTTATTGGTCTTTGTTTTATCACTTAACACATTTCTATCTTTTTTTGAGAGAGAGAGAGAGAGAGATAAAACAATTAGGCAGAAAGGAGTACAGGTGCTCACACTGAGGTACATTATGCTTTAAGGTTGGAGATTTTGTGTAGTCTTGGGGTGTCCTAAAGACATGGGATCTAGAAGGTGTTTCCTACTGTTGACCAGGATACCCATTTTACTGGGCAACAGTATAATACAAACCACTTGCAGATATTTGAAGTTTACAAGTATGTTATTCACATACTAAGCACTCAACAACTTTCTAAGAGGGGAAATAAGAAATATTTAACTTCAATAAAGGTATGAGATGTGACAGATGCAAGTTGCCTCATCATGAGGAGGCCCCTAGTTATTTTAGCCTCTCTGCAACAGTGCTGTTCTTACACCCATCATTCCTGATAAGACATTGCCACCTTTAAAGCCAGTGCGGTGATGACACACACTCATCAAGCCTGAGGAATCACAGTACATCAGTCACTTCATTCTCAAGAATCAGAAACTAACTGTTGCCAGTTTAAATATAGAAGGAATATGCTTAAGAGTGTGGTCTCTAGGTGCATACACTTACTGATGAATGTCCCAAGTTTATCCTTCTTTACGGGTGAGTAGAATGAAATAAATTGGACACAGATGTGTAAATATCTCATGTCTCTCTGATGTGAGAAGCTGAAAGTATAAGTAAGGAGCAAAATGTATAACAGGTTTTATGAAATAGGAAGATGTTCAAATAGGAAGGATGAATGAGAGAGGGGAAGGGCAAAGGAAGGAAAAGAGAAGAAAAGCAAGAAATGAAAAGTAAAATGGAAGAAAAGCCTTGATAAATTAGAAGGGAAGAGAGAAAGAAGTAGGAGGAGAATGGGGAAAAATATTATCTGGCTATATCATATACAAGTTCCATAGGATGACTGTGGCCATTATTTATACCTAAACTAGACCAATAAATTCAATGATAAAAGGAAGGAATAGGCTAAAGACTAACAAGTTACACTCAGAATCTTCTCAGAAACAAGGTGAGGAAGCTGGGCTTAGAACCCTCACAGGGGAAAAAAACAACACCCGACATCCTAACCCCAACAGGTCATTTGAAGACACAAAGCCAGCCCTGCTAGGCACACATCAGCTTTGTGCTTCGGGACCCAACAATGTATGACAGTGACTTTGTGATGGAAATTGGAAATCACATGACACTACTGCCACCACTGCCACATTGCCAGGATAGGATAGGTGCTGGTTTTCATTATTGGCCTTTGATCATCTCCAAAGCCCGGTGATGCCACAGTGTTTTAATTGGAGGCAAATATCCAAAGCAGGGCACTCTGGATATCCAAAGCAGTGCTACAAAGAATTATTACAGGGCAACAGGCCCTATCTGGCCACCATCTGCCACGCTTTTGCCCAAATGGCAAAAGAGTCTTGGAAAGCACACTCTGCTTCTGAGGTACACCATGGTCTTGGTTTCTCAGTAGTACTTGCAGTGCAGGGCATTCCCCAGATATCGTTAGATGTTGTGATGCTGGGTGATGCAAACAGCAGGACAACTTCTGCGAACAGAGTGAACAGATGAATTTTAATTAACCCCTTTGAGGCAACATGATTCATGAGGTCAGCCTCCTCTAAAATGTTTTTTTTTTTTTAAATTATACCATGCTTTGTACAGTGTATTATGGAAAAATCTCACCAGAACGTCCTGCACAGTATGTAAACACACAGACACTCCCAGGTGACTGGGAGTGACCATGGTCTCCTAAACAAAAACCTCTGATTTTAGTGCTCTGATCAGGATCTGAAATTCTTAACATTGCTTCAGAGGCAAATAATCAATCTGAAAGGGGATTCTTATGGAAATAGGGCTACAACTCACTTTTGAATGGTTATTAATTTTCTGAACTATCCCCTTGTGCAAGGTAGATGGGATTCGATGCATTACACAGAATTTCTGGGATCTAGAAAGGAGCCTGTTTGATGTAATAATAGGCAACGGAGTAGAATTATAACTTTTTAAATTGATTGCACATAGTTTCCTCTATTACTATCATTAATTGCCAATTTGCAGGAGTCTTTTAGGCACTTGGGAAAAGTCCATGACACTGTAGAGGTGAAGGCTGAGAAACCCTGGGTTCCAGATAATGTCTCTTTGGCTTTCTTGATGCTGACAGTGAATGCTCAGGGTAACGAACACCATGTCCCACTTCCTTTCTGTGGTCCCTTTGGACCTCATGAGGTAGTGAACTCTATGCTCCAAAGTGACTTGGAAGTTCAGCCTCATGTTGCTAGTAGCTATGGAGACTCCTTTGCACCTATGAGTATTACACAGAGCTCCAGAGGTCCCGCAATTGTATCATATGCACCCTCCTAAAATATTTAATATAAATCTAGTGCCTGCTCCAATGACACATTTGAAGTCGCTAAGGAGATCAGTCAAATAAGTGGGAACAGAGAGCTTGACTAAGGAAAACATCGTTAGTAAAACAGCTTTCCACCAGTGAAAAAAATATTTATGTGCACTAGCCACTAAACTTAGCTGACATGCTACAGTACCTTAAGTTGTGTGCACAAAGCAAGAACAAACAGTGGCAGATGTTGCAGTCAGGGAGCGATGGCAGAGGGAGGGCAGAGGGCGAGGCGCTCAAGCTAGCTGCATAGATGAAAAGGCAGCGTCAGATGCTGCAGTCAGCACAACAGATGGGGCTGCAGCCAGATGCTGTGTTCCTGGCTGCAGCCACAGAGAGAGGGACTGATGTTGCCAAGGCAACTGAGGTATTAACATCTGTAAGCATATTGCCTCTGTTCCTCTTCACTTTGCGGCAAGCTGCCAAAAGGGGCTGTGCCTATAATCTTCGTGAGATAAGAATCTCACTACCAGCATTCAACAGCATCAAATGTGACACATTTTTTTTCTTTCCTACTTAAAACTTAGGTGCAAAAGTGTCCACTTACTTAAGACATCAATCTGTCAACCTATACATGCTTAGTCCGGATGGCCACTGAGATCCCTAAGAAAGTGTTAGCTCTTTTTCAGGAATACATGAGAGCCCTTTACAGTGTGCCCCCAAAGCACTGAAGATTCAGGTGGGATTGGGAAAGTTGCAAGTGAAGGAAAAAGATTTAAAAAGCAGAAAACATTCCTAATAGCTAATAACTTGGAGCCATAGCATCTCCCTAAATGCCCAAAAGGAAGGTGAATGATTTATGAAATTTAAAGCTTAGGTGTTTATTGGGTTGCTGTTTTGTTATAAAAATAAAAGCAATTTCAATTTTGTAGGTCTTAAATAAGTCATTTACTTACACAATACATATTTCACAACCAGTTTGAAAGCTCTGAACGGTATTTGACCTCACTGGTTTGTGTGGTGTTTGTGTTGCATCGGCAAATACATAAAACAGAGGACACCTTTTCTTCATACTAAACTAAAATAAGCTTGTGCCTCCACATCAAGCATGAACCTGTCCCATTTTCTATGGAGTTACAGGTTTTTAAAAGAGGAGGGCCAGAAGGAAATTTAGACCACCTTACTTATATCCATTATCTCATGTAATCCTCCCTAAAACCAGAAAGTTGGAAAACACTGAGACGTCCTTATGGCTAGAAAATAATGTGGTAAATGTCTGCCTAACTCTAGGTCACATTCTTTGTGGATATCTTTATGTTCTAGTAACAAACTATTTTGTCTGTTTTCTACATCTTTGGTAACATAACAGATGCCAGGACGCCTCTGATCACACTCTCGGTAAATGGGTTAGTGGGATCTGTCCCGGAAGGGGAAAATGGGAAGAATTGATATGTGCACTCGCTGGCACCCTCTTTCCTGGTAGGTCATGCCTGTTGGGGCTGAAAGCTCGGGCTAGCTTTCAAATCATTTTGCTAACCCATGCACATGAACTGGAACCAACTGTACCCACAAGATGACTATCACCCCAGAAGGTTGTCCACATGACATTTGTGAAGTGAGTCAAAAGTGTATGCCCAGCTATTTTATTTTGTTAGGGCTGTGAATGTGATGAATAACAGATATATATATATATATATATATATATATATATATATGGACACATGTGTAGATACACATATAAGTATACATTCAGAAGGCATTGTTTCCTATATATAGTCACTTTGAAAAGAAACAATAAAGCACCTCACACAATGGACTATTAGATGTGTAGTGTTATGTGATAAGTCACAAGGTAGCCCACCCCCCTCATGGGAAAATTTTAACTCTCAATATTTCTCTCCTTCCCTTACCTGTTCCACTTCAGTTCCCTTTGGCAACAAAAGCTATCCCCGCCCTCATTCACTCTGGCAGTTCACCTGCTCGAGTTGTTTTGACATAGGCAACTCCTGCTCTTTGGGCTATTCTGGCCTAGATGCCCCTCCCTGACTCTCAGGGCTCAGGCTGTTCTGGCCCAGTGACATCTCACCCCACCCCAACCCAGCCAGAAGGGAGCTTAAAGGTCCATGCTTTCCTCAGCTCGGAGACTACCTTGGCCCGCTAGGTAGTCTGCTACTCTGTCCCTCCCCCAATAAAGACTTCTCTCGTGTCAGAAGGTCTGGTCTGGTTCCATGTGGGGTCTTAGTTTCTGTCATTTGGTGCCAAAATCTAGGACTGGAGATCCCTCCCCAGGTGCATGACCGACCACCTCTGAAGCAGACCACGAGCCTCAGACCTGCCACACTGCTGACCTGCTCAGCTCCCAACCAACAAGCAGCCTCCGAGGCCTTGCTTCAAATGTGGACAAGAGGGCCATTGGGCATGATCGTGTCTTAATCCCCAACCACCCCTGGGACCCTGCCCACAAGGTAAACAAACTGGGCACTGGAAGGTAGGTTGTCCTTTCCTACAACAGGAGGGGTTCTCTGCCCCCACTCAACAGCCCAAACCTCAGCTGTCCCTGTCGGACCTGCTTGGTTTGGCCAGAGAGGACTGATGGGGCCTGGGACTCAAAACCCCCACCAACGAGGGAGACAAGATCCTGCTGTCATCTGAGGAGCCCAGGGTAAAAGTCCAGGTGGCAGGTAAGTCAATTTTCTTCTTCACTGATACAGGGACCTCTTGGTCCATTCTTCCCAGCTTTTCTAGTCAAACATTCCCATCTAAGATCACAGTTGTTGGGGCCAAGGGTTCTCCCCAATGCCCTCTCTCCACGGGCCCCCTACCTTGCTTGATTGGCTTTAGGTTATTTACCCATTCCTTTCTCGAAATGCATAGGTGTCCCACTCCCTTGCTAGGGCAGGATGCACTTGCCAAGTTACACATCACACTCTCCTTCCCAAAACCTCTTTTGCCATCTCTGCTCCTAGCCATCCTCCTGTTCTCCCCCCCCCCACCCACAGGTAACCAGTCAAACCACTCCTTTCCATTTGATAATGTCGATCCAACAGTTTGGGACCCCTCACAACCCACAGTGGCTCGACACCACCGTCCCATTATGATGACTACCCAGGACCTCTCCAGTTCTCCCAACTGCCCCTAGTTCCCTGTTTCATTCAGACACAGACTAGGGTTAAAACCCCTTATTGACTGGCTCCTCAATCAATAACTCCTCATTCATACACACTCCCTATATAACCCCCCATCCTCCCCGTTATCAAACCTAATGACTCTTACAAGCTTGTCCAAGACCTCCGCATCGTTAACTCAGCTATCTGTGCTGTCACCCCTGTAGTCCCTGACCCATACGCTCTCCTCAGCCGTATCCCACCCGGCGCGACCCATTTCTCAGTTCTCGACTTTAAGGATGCTTTCTTCACTATTCCCTTGCACCCTTCCTCCTACCCACTTTTTGCCTTTACCTGGGAAGATCCCATCAGGCAGATCACTTCACAACTAACCTGGACCGTTCTCCCACAGGGGTTCAGGGACAGCCCCCATTACTTCAGCCAGGCTCTTACGACCGATCTGGCCACCTTAGAGCTCAAACCCAGTCAGCTGCTCCAGTAGGTGGGTGGCCTGCTCCTATGCAGCCCCTCTTTCACCTCTCTCACCTCCACACCACTCTGCTCCTAAACTTTCTCTCCCAAAAGGGCTACGGTGTTTCCAAAACAAAGGCACAGCTCTCTCTCCGCTCTGTTGATTATCTGAGGTTCCAACTTACACTCACCACAAGGGATTTCACGATCAACTACACGGTGGCCCTCTGCTCCTTGCCCCCCCCCACTACAGAACAACAGGTCCAATCTTTCCTTGGTTTTGCGGGGTACTTCCACTTGTGGGGCCCAACTTTGCACGTCTGGCTACACCACTGTATGATGCTACTCGTGGACCGCAGTGTGAACCCCTAGCAGACTCCCACCTCATCTTCGAGCCTTTACTCAGATCAAAACTCTGCTCCTGCAGGCGCCCACACTTACTCTTCCCGATCCTACCCAACCCTTTCACCTATTCACTTCAGAATCTCATGGAACAGCCTTAGGAGTCCTGGATCAATACAACAGCCCAGACTTTGCCCCCATAGCATATCTGTCCAAACAGCTGGACCTAACAACATGAGGTTGGTTTCCTTGCCTTAGGGCTCTGGCAGCTGCTGCCACCCTGATGCAGGAAGCCCAAAAACTAACACTCCAGGGGCAGATTACAGTTTATTCCCCCCACCATCTCATGGACCTTCTCTCACACCAAGTTCTACACCTTCTAGCTCCCTCTTGCCTCCAACTGTTTCACCTCAACTTCACCGAGAACCCTCAAGTCTCACTAAAGCTCTGTGGGACCCTCAACCCAGCATCTCTCCTTCCTCTTTCAAGTGCACAGCCCACACAGCTCAAGCAACTGTCCCAAAAAGGTGCTTCCCTGACCCAGAAGGCTGGCTCCTCTTGGACGGGAAGTACTGTCTCCCAGATGATCACTCCCCACAGTTCCTTAGCCAACTACACTCTTTACACATAGGCTAGAGACCTCTAAAAAGGCTCCTAGACCCCATCATCTTTTATCCTGGCCTAACTCCCTTAGTACAGGACATCTCACAATGCACAGTATGCTCTGAAACAAACCCACAGGGCTCTCTTTGACTTCTCCTCACTTTTTCCCTACACCAGTTTAGGGAACATTACTAGGAAAAGACTGGCAAATTAGCTTTACCCACATGCACAGGCACAGAAAACTCCAATACATCCTCACCTGGGTGGACACATTAATCATCCTCCATTTCTGCCTGCCCCGTTCCATTCAGTCAGACAATGGACTGTAATTCATTTCCAAAGTTACCTGACAAGTTTCACAGGCCTTCAACATCCAGTGGGCCCTGCACACTCTCTACCATCCTCAGTCTTCAGGTAAGGTTAAAAAAAAAAAGGCCAACTATCTCCTTAACATGCATCTCTCTGAGCTACTCAGCAGTTGTGGCCATCCCTCCTGCCTATGGCCCTGACTCATCTTTGCGCTGCCTCCTGCCCACCCTCTGGCCTCAGCCCCTCTGAACTCATGTACCAATAGCCTTTTCTCCTCCAGCTTCCCGCTGCTGCTCCAAGCCCTCTCACTAATTACTTGCCTCTTCTCTCCCTCACCCATCACCTCCTCCGATCTTATGCAGACCAATGTTCATCAAAACCTGACAAGAACTTAGCCCCTTTGCAGGTTCAGCCCAGCAAATCCCCCCCCCACTGGGGCTGATCTCACCTGCTATAGACCGACCAGCTCCCCTACTCCCGTCCTTGCTGTCAGACTCCAGTTCTTCCCTCCCTCACCCTCACTTCTTCCCATGCAAGTCCTCCCTCTATCCCTGTTACCCCCCTAACACGGTCTGCCTTCCAGTTCTCCCTCTCCCCAGTCTACAGATCTACATGGATGGGGAATTCACGAACCAATACCTCTACCCACCTGAGCGCTCCCGACGTAACATCTCCATCGGGGTAGCCCTGGGTGCATCAGTCTTGGCAGGAGATCTGTCAGTCCCCAGCTTTGCAAACTGGGTTGCTTCTAACCTCCCACCAGTCAACCAACCACCAGATTATGTAAATCAGATGGCCAACACTTTTTCTTTGATATATTCCCAGCTAGATCAGCTTGCAGGAGTCGTCCTCCAAAATAGACAGGCACTGGATCTACTCACCGCTGAAAAAGTAGGAACATGTCTCTTCCTGGGGGAAAAATGTTGCATCTATGCTAACCAGTCCAGCCTTGTCCAAGAAATATCCATCAACTTAAAAACTGAGCCTAACACCTCCACAGTGAATCCTCTCCCACGTCAAGTATCTGGGCAAGTCTCCTTCCTTGGTTGCTCCCTGTGTTGGGACCCCTCGCTGCCATTTGTGCTCTCCTCCTTGTAGCACCCTGCATTTTTTCTCTCATTTCCAACATGGTCCAAAGATTAACAACTCAAAATTTTAACCTTATGCTTCTTTCAGATTTCTGATTTCAGCCGGTCCTGATTGATGACCCAGAAACAGACTTAGCAATGCCCTCCTCAGCAGGAAGTAGCTATGCCAAGACACATCGCCCCTATTCCTACTAGATCAAGCCTGAGATGATAAGTTACAAGGTAGCCCACCCCCCTCATGGGAAAGATTTAGCTCTCAATATTTCCTTCCCTTATCTGTTCCCCTTCAGTTCCTTTCGGCAACAAAAGCTATCCCTGCCCTCATTCACTCTGGCAGTTCACCTGCTCAAGTTGTTCTGACATGGGCAACCCCTGCTGTTTTGGCTATTCTGGCCCGGACAACCCTCCCTGCCTCTCGGGGCTCGGGCTGTTCTGGGCCAGTGACATCTCCTCACCCCACCCCAACCCCACCAGAAGGGAGCTTAAAGGCCCACGCCTTCCTCAGCTTGAGGGCTACCTTGGTCCGCTAGGTAGTCTGCTACTCTGTCCCTCCCCCAATAAAGACTTCTCTTGTGTCAGAAGGTCTGGTCTGGTTATGTGTGGGGTCTCAGTTTGTATCATTATGGATCATATTTTTCATAAAAGTAGTTAATGTTGTTATGATATATTGCACTGAGCAGCTTTTTAGCCACTCAGTTACTCAGAAAGGATCTATTAAGGACCTGATTTGTGTTAATGCTGGTAAGAACATTAAGACAACAAGACCCCTTCACTGCTATTGTGAGGTAGGAGGGTAAACTGAGGTGACCCTTGCCAGACACAGTATAACAGGGGCCATGAGACTGAACTGACAAGAAAGCAGAAGATTGGAAATGAATTCTGCCTTTGATTCACGAGGAGACTTCAGACAGAGAGCAATAGTTCAAACGTGTAAAGGTTGTGGCAGTTCATTAAAGAAAAATATCTTGGTCAAGGTCATCCAGAGAAATAGTAGGACCCAGTGAACTACCTTCTTTTATCATCAACTCCCTGCATACACTTCCTGCACCCTTCCAGGTGGGGCTTTGAAGTGGCTAGTGCCCTCAAGTCACCCAAGTACCTCATAGCTCACCAGAGTTTCAAAGTAGAGTATTGTCAGTGCAAAAGTTCCAGCAAAAGCAACAGCATGAGACAAACAACAGGAAAAAGAAATTCATGAAAACAGTCAAAATACATCCAGTATCCATTAAGAGGTATGATTTACTTACTTCATGTAAAATATTTTATTTATATTTATTTTCTATATACATTAGAAATCAAAATTTTGATTAGTTTTAAGATATCTAGTTAAAAATTTATCTCTAAATATCTTACTTCCTTTGTATGTTAATATTTCCTCTCAATTGAAAAGATCTGCTAATGAACCACTTCCACAGTTTGGAATGTGACCCTATAAGCATGAATCCATTTGAAACCTTAACAACAATGTGGTAAAAGGGAAAGGTATTATCTATTATTGTGTTATGTAGTTGGTAGAACTAAAATTCAAGAGTTAAAGAACATGCCACAGGTCCTCTTGCTACAGCATGGAAGAGCTCTGGATTTAGAATCCACAAAGGATGCTCCCTTAGTAAGATGACAGCTCTGAAATCCTATCTTCTGTTCCAGAAAATCTTCAGAGAGACAGCAGATAGTTCTTACAGGGAATAATTTCATACTTTGACCTGAATTTGAGAAAAGTTCTCTCATGCCTCATTTGATCATCCTACAGAGTATTTCTTAGGTTAAAGAAGACCTAATACGAAAGTGCTACTAGAAATTTGACACAAATGTGAAAATCTTCATGATGTTATCACTGTATGTTCACATTTTATTTACCCCCTTTTTGTGGGGGTAGTATAGGTCATGGAACCCAGGGCCTTCACCCTGAGCTATATCTCTGGGTCTTTGTTTTTTTGTTTGTAATTTTGAAACATGCTGTCATTAAGTTGCCAAGGTAGACTCAAATTTGTGAACTTCCTGCCTCAACCTCCAAAGAGATAGTATTATAGCTGCGCATCTCTGTGCTCAGTTTTATTCACCCTTTTGGAGGTACTGGTTTGTTTATTCCTTCTTCCTTTTCTTCATGCCTTCTCTCTTCTCTTCTGCGTCTTCTGGCTCACTGTACTAGTTCCAAGCCTGTCATAGCAAAACGCAGGCGGGGTGGGTTAAACCACAGACATTTATTGTCTCACAGTTCGTGAGGATACAAAGTACAAGATACGGGTAAGTCTGGCTTTCTCTGAGGTCTGACTCCTTGTTCTGATAATGGCCACCTTCTCTCTGTGACTTCTAAAGGCCATCCGACTTGTGTGTCCGGGCTACTGTTCTAATCCCCTCCACTCAGAAGGACAGCCATCTAATTGGATTGGGACCCACCCCACTGACCCCGTTTCAACTTAATCGCTTCTTTAAGGACAGTATCCCCCAAATTCAGTCATCTTCTCCTGTTACAGGAATTCAATCTTCAACACACCAGTTGGAGAGGAGACACAGCACAGCACATTCCATAACAAGGGATTATTTTTTTAATTTTTGTTTTCTATGTTTATGCCTTTGCAGTGCTTGTGCCTGTGGCAAGAGCTTTGATCTGGTTATATTTCTTCTTGACCAGAATGTAGTAAACATAAATCACCACAGAGAAGATGGGCACACAGGTGAGGGCATGGTGAGAGCACCCCTGGCTCCTGAAGCTTTCCAAGGCTCAAGAGCTTTCATGTGCCAAGTAAGAAGGGGGGCTTCAGGAGGGCTCGACCTCATGGGAAGAGGTACCTTATAAACTGACAACAACATTTAGGATTGACGGAGAGTGGTGATAACATAGTGTGGGATTTGGGGGTCAGTTTCAGAGTTGTATTAAATATTTATAATCAGCGCACCCTGTTATGGCCTAAACCGGGATGAACTGAACACCCTTCGCTGCTGTTGGTTTGATTCTCAAGAAGATTTCTGCTTGGCTCCTTTATTCTTTGTCTTGTGTAAAAGCCCTGACATTTGTGCTTAGTAATTGTGGTAAGTGGTGAAATGCTAGAAACTGTGGTGAGCAAAAGATAATTTATGTAGAAGATTAACTAAAATAGAATACTTCTTTTACTTAAGCTATCATCTTGTTTTCTCAGTTAAAAAATAACTCATCAGTTTGATATTAGTCATGGTTTTCCATCTCTGGCAACAGCATTATTATGTGGCTATGACTGTCTTTTGAAAATCAAAGTTCAGTTTTCTTCTTTCATCTTTTTACTGTGCTGTATTATAGGATTACACTCTGCTTGCTGCCGTGGTCACACTCCCCCAGTTCAGTGCTTACTGGGTAACGGGGCTGATATGAATCTGCTTGCTTGTGATCCCAGCAGGTCCAGTGGTGAAAAAGACAAGCAGACATGTTTGATGTGGGCTTATAAGAACGGTAGATTTTTAATCATCGCATTTCTATAGTGACACATTGAACTGTGTGCAAAGACTATGTCAGTGCATGAATAATTCCTTTGCTTGTATGATTCATACACTCCCACTTCCTCTGTAGGTTGTATATGACTCTCTGGGGATTTCGATCAAAGACTCCAGCAGGCCATCATTAGGAAAAGCAACTCTGGAGCTCTGATGAGTAGAAAGCGTTCTCAGCATTGACACTTTGAGAAGGAAGTGAATGGACTGTTGCATTTCTAGGTAGTAGAGAATGAAAATTCTGATAGGTGATGATGGCAGAGAAGACTTAGAACGAGTCATTATCTCCTTGAGAGGAGAATGTTGATATATTCAAAATGTTTAAAACATAAAGAATAAAGGAATATTTGTTTATCGAACAAATGGCCATGGTTATGCTAAAAAAAAAAAAGCTAAGGGAGTGCAGGTTAGTGCTTGCATACAGACACCCTGGACACAGCGGTGAGCGCTCCAGCGCTGGTGTGGAGATGCCCGGCTTTAAATCAAATCGTGTTCTTTGACCTTGTGCAACTTATTGAATCTTGATGAGCTCTTGCTTCTTCATCTGACAAGTGCAGATATCAACAGCTCCTACTGCATAAGACTGTCGATTAGATGAGGTAATACGTGCAAATTGCTTAGATCAGTGGCTCGCATAAAAAAAATCCTACTTAATAATTGGTATTTTAGTGGGGATAGCTAGCAGTGGTAGCAGTAGTAGGTCAGAAATAGAGATGACTGATAGCAAATTCTTGATTTCAAGGCAAAGTACCGCAGGCATGCACAGGAGAAAGGGCATCTTTGTCACTGGCATTTGGTGTGTTGTGCCTCAAGGATGAATTCCACATATGCACATGACCTCCTTGGCAGTTTAGATTTTTTTCAGGTGACAAGAAACAGTATATATTGCCATTGAAATCATAGACATACAGCTGAATACTATAACACATCAAACTTTTCAGAGTCATTGTCATTGTTATTTTAACTTCTGATATCTACTCCGCCTTTTAGGAAGTTTATGTAAAGAAATATATTTCTCTTTCTTGATGCTAGAAAACTAAAAGATCACACTGAAAAGTACAGCACGTAAACTATAAGATTTCTCAGGCTATCAAATCAATCTAAGATGCTTCTGCCTGAGCTTAATGGATAGAAATGGGAAGCTCACATAATTCTAGAGACAGGAGAAGGGAAAGCAGAGTTCAGGAAAGTGTTAGTGAGAAATGATACAGGAGTTATTTTAATAAAGATGAATAAACAGACATGCACAGCAAGTCAGAGTTAGATATAGGCTTGTGATCTATTTTTACTTTTTTATTTGAGTACTATATAAATGCAAATGCACATACTTTTGCACATATCTATATGGCTCAGTGAATTTTTACAAACTAAACCCATTCAATACCCAGATGATAAAAGTGTACATGACCGGTACACCAGGAACCCTACTTCTATTGTCATACGACCTGTCTCCCCAAGGAAGGTTCTAATGCCTTCTAGAGCAGTTTTGCTTCTTTCTGTTCTTTATATTAGGTAACTTCTACTGCACGTATCATTTTGAGGCTGCTCTTTGGGTCAGTAATGTGTCAGACCATAGTGTTGAAAGAAATTTTAAATCATTCATTCATATTGTTGTTTAGTACAATGTTTTGTGTTTTTGCTACAGTATATCACAATTTATATTATCTATCCATGGGAATTTGGAACGTTTTCAGTTGGACAATATCAATTTGAAATTTGCACAACTTGTTAATTTTCAAATTGTTATGAATAGTATATGACCATTCACATCCCTGTGTACTGTGCTTATCTTTTGATGGATATCCGAATGCATTTCTGTAAAATATAATGGTCTAAGTAGCTCTATATTTTAATTATCAGGTGGAAGAAATCAAATATTCCAAAGCTTTGGGAAGCCTTAATAAATTCTACTTACTCAACACATTGCATTTATTCAAGAGATCCTCAGACAGCATCTCGGAGGAAATGTGAGTTTCGGAGTGAGTCTGTTTACAAAGCATTAGTCTTCCGGAAGGCAGCTCAGAAATTGCTGCTGCAGCTATCTCTTCACAGGGGTTGACTTTGTTTGTTTTTAGTTGATTGAGAGTGATAGTTGAAAACTGGCTTTCCTTTTACTTTTTTTGTGGAATTCCACACCTTACAAAACAATGAATCACTGTGTAAAGTCCTGAAGTTTCCTTCTAGAAAACAACAATTTTTTTTTTTTATATTATAGGGCTTGCCCACTGATCTTTTCAACATATGCCATATTTGTCACCTTTATTTGTTCAACTAATGTGCCAGGGATTAGTGTTGAATTTCATTATTACTATGAATTTTAACAAATTGAATGTTAGGACTCAGGAGACAGATGGATATTTTGCATATGTTCTGGGGCAGAGCCAGTCAACTGGCAAAATGATATTCTTGCTATGTTTTTTGCTTGCTATAGAAATGCCACATTGTTTTCATGTGTGAAGAGAGGATTGAAAGGGCCTTGTTAATACTGTCAACTCCCTACAATTTCCATGTTCTATGAATAAAAAAATTCCACCCTTTTCCTGTGAAGAGGGAGTTACCAAATTAATAGACATGACTTACTAAAATTGTTCCTAAATAATTTGGAAATGAAGCAGGGGAAGCACTAAAACTCCCCTCAGAGTTTCTTCTTTATAGAATAGAGATGTTCCACAGATGGCTGTACTGTGGTGTATCATACACCCTACCCCATCTCAGAAAGTGACTAGCAGGAAGCTACAGGGCCAGGGTCTACTTGAAAAGGAGTACCCCTGAGGATGGCAATCTGAATCGCTCATCCTGGTCTGCCCTCTGTAACAGAAAACTGAGGAATCTTTCTCAACATGTATCTCTGAGAGAGGCCAAGACAGATCTTCTATGTGTAGCTCACCTTCTTTCTGCCATTTTGATTTAGCACTTCCAGAAGGGCTTGGGAGTTCTGGAAAAGTTATCTCCTCACTTTTCCAATAATTTCAGAAAAGAGGCGGCTCACTGTGGGCTTCTGTGGAATCAGAAATGACAAATAGTTTCTATTTACATAGCCCTTTTAGCCTAAGGTGATTGAAATCAATCTTGAAAATAATTTTCCTAGTGACCTTGATTTGACACAGAAGCCCACTGGTTAAGCGTCAGTATTTCTCCACTAGAGTTCTTGGTGCTTCGATTTTACCGTAGTTAGAGTTTCTCTCCTCCCCAGGTCTGCCCCCTCTCTTGTTTTCTACTGTTCCATCGGAGAGTGTAGCGACAGCTGTCTGACTCACTTGAATTTGTTCTCCCCTTTCCCTGGGGTACAAAGGACTTGTATGAATCAATTTAAATTGGCCAGAAGAAATAGCCAGCAGCCTGCTTATGTTCAAATCCTCTGCCCTAATCACCAGTATGGAAAACCCATTGAAAAGACCTACACATAATCTTATATCCATTGCATTAAAGATGAAACTGCCAAATTGAAAAGATCTCAGCCAATTAGAATTGAACACATAGCTCAATAGTGTGTCTGGCAGTTAGATTTGAAAAGGCTGCCTTTGACAAAGAAAAGTGCTCCTTTATGTCAGGCTGTTTAGGGTCAGAAAATAACCCAAACTAGAAAGAGAACTAAAAATTTCTCATTTGCTTCAGTTCTGCCACCGGTTAAAGTAATTTCCACAGGCTTCTATCCCAGTATCTAATTATCCAGAATACAATATTTGTATGCAGCAGAAGAGCTCTAATTCCTAGTGACAAGGAGCTGGAGTTGGAGAATTAGTGAGTAAGTGAGCAAAAACAATAAAAATCAAGGCTCCTGCACCATGATGTACACTTTGTTCATTCCTTTTGACAAGTGTAGTATAATGTGAATTATTTATAGTAAATGTACTATAGTGTATTCTCTAAAAGTAATGAAATCTTGCAGTCATGAGTTTCTATGGATTTTAGCCAGTAAAAAATAACTGCTAGATGAAGGTGAAGTAAGCACAGAAAAAGTCATTTCATAAAATTATTCATAAACTTTCACCAATGGATTAGAAATCCCCTAGCAATTTCTAAGTTAATCTTTTATCTATTTGGAGTTCATTTAGGTATAGTGAACCTAGTTTAATGCTAGACTGGATTAGGAAGGAGGTATAGGGAGGGTTACACAAAACATGTAAATGGTATTTCAAATCCGTGTGTGTTTTTTTGGTAGAATCATTTACTTTTCTATATATTAAATGTAAATGAAAGAATAGTAACCCTCCCTAAGTAGGAGGAACCTTTATTGTTGTAGGGTAGGGAGACAACTTGCAAGTTTTTTGAACTATAATAACTGCAAGAATATTCATGCATAGCATGGGTAGTAGAAGAAAATTTATGTTCATTGAGAACTTATTCTATATGTTTATATCTTTTAATTATCAAACTAACCCTCTAACTCAGTATTATTTTTCTACCATAAAGACTTTCATATTTAAAATTGTTAGATCTCACTTGCTCAAGTCAGGTAGCAGACAAGGAGCAGGTTTCTGTCCTGTGGCATAGCTGAGCTTTTCTAGTACTATCACACTCTGAACTCAAAGAGATCTAAGCCCAATTTTCATTTTTACTTAACAACTGTGAGCAACTTATTTATCCTCCCTCAGACTTCACCCTCTGTTTTAAAATGAGAAAATTAACCACCACTTTACACAATTCTGCTACTGATTAAGGATAAGAGGTATATGCTTGCAACATAACAGATTCTCAAGCAAAATGATGATAGCTATTATTGTTAAGTGCAGAACAAGAGTTCATTGATGCCTACATAACTCACAAATCCAATGACCTCCCCTAATTTATAATATCCTTTATTGTACAATAAGAAATAATGATCTATTAAGATGATGGGCATTCTCTATAAATTGACTAATGAAGAGTTTATATTCCTGCCAAATATCACCCGACAAACTTGACAAACAGAAAAGCACATGTACTTCTGTTATGTTCCTATTTCTTGTTTATGGCTCAAATTACAGTATTAATTTTAAAACCATAGGACTAAAGCAAAATCAAGAAGATTTTGAAAATCTCTGTTCAAAATATTATGAAAGTAATCCAGAAGCACCATTCTAATATTTGTAGTTGAGTGCAAATATGTGAAACAATATTTTAAAATTACTAGATTTCAAATTTGCAAGCCTCTTTACTACAGCACAGTAAACTACTCACAGTTTGAGACCACGTTTTCAGACCACTTTGCCAGATGACGCCTCAATTCCTTTACATAGATTTGCCTATGTACGTCTCAGAATTTATCTTAACATTCTTTCGCCATGACTGGTTTCTCCTCTCCTCTTTTCACCCTATCATTTAATAGCATTTCACTCACTTTATCATCTAAGTCATAAATCTAAAATCATGTTGGACTACTTTTTTCCCTTACCTTCTCCCCCACCAATACACATGTGTACACACACATGCACACGCGCACACACACAAGACACATCCATATGTGGTCAGTCAAAAAGTTTAATTTACTTCATAAGTAAATTTTGAATCCATCCTTTCTTATTTACTTTCACTACAACTATTTTAATTCAAAACCTTATCGTCTTTCTCCTGATCCATTTTAGTAGCCTAATAACTCTGGTTCTGTTTCTGCTCGGTTGGTTGGTTTTTGTCTTCAGTGCCTTTTGCATCTCTTTTCCTCACTGCAGTCTGAGATGCACTCAAGGTGCAAATAAGGCTGTATCATCCCCCGTTTTAAAACCCTCACAGACACATTATCGCCTGTGCGCAAAGGCCCAGCTTGTGATAGCTCGCAGAGGTTTTGTGCCTGGTGCCCCCACTGCTTCTCAGACCCCACGCGGAGTCACTATTCTCTCAAGGGCGGCTCTTCCTGACACAGCCGACATCGCTTTCATTTTCCCACCAGCCTTCACTCAGTGGGCTCCCCGCACCCTGCTCGTGCTGCACATTAGCTCGCCAGTCTCTGCGAAGGACCCTGTCGGGCAGTGTCCTTCGACATGATGGGAGTAGAACTCCCTCATCACTGTCAGGTGAGTCCATCTACCCGGCCTTTTCTCACGCAGTCCTCTCTGTCTCCCCAGCCCCTTTGCCCAACAAGACCGAGTACATGGATCCGCTTCCAGCTTAGCATGCGCCTTCTTTCTTACCTTCTGTTGTATCACATGTACATCTTTATCTCCGTGTTTACCATTTTGTCCTGAAACAAACCATTCCCATCAAATTGTAAACTTACTGTGAGCAAGCATTTGGATTATTAATCTGTCTTTCAAAATTTTAAGTTCAGTGGATGACTTTCAACAGATGCTCAATATTTACTTGTTGAAATAAAAGAAAAAAGAGGAAGTAGACATTTTATATATTATGTTCTATTTTCTAGTCTACTAACTGACATGAGGTGATTTAATGTTCCCAAGGATACTAACTGGCACTATTCTATTGTCTATGGTGGTTATGTCTATGAATAGTCTACGTTTCTTACTAATTTTACAATGCTAGTTTTCAAAGAAATGGACAGAAAACTTTAAAGATTGTTCTAAAACTCCTCTTTTTGCCAGGCTTGGTGGTGCACGCCTGTGATCCCAGCACTTGGGAGGCTGAGGCAGGAGGATTGTCACAAGATCAAGACCAGCCTGAGCCATAAAGTGAGCTCAAGGTCAGCCTGAACTGCGTGGAGAGACTGCCTCAAAAAAGACAAAAAAAAAGTTAAAACTCCTCTTTTTTACAGTGGCATGGTATCTCCCTGGCCTTAGGAAGCCCATATTTCTAGCTGAACAGATAGGACAAAAGTGAAAAAGTAAACAGAAAATATCAGAAAATAACAAGTGCTATTAACAAAGCAAAAAGGAAACACAGTGATGAGTGGAAAATTCAAGGACACTATCTAAAACGCAGTAGTCATGGAAACTGTCAGGGGAGATGCCTGACAGATACAGGGTCAATATTTTTTAAAGCAAAGGAATACAGAAGGGCAGAAGAGAGGAAGAAGAAAAAGGGCAGTGAAATAACTTAGTTGTGCAATTTTGGCAAAAGCGTATCTGCCTGTGGATAGGCCCAGGTGAAACACAGGCAGCACTCCGGTCTGGGCTGGACAGTGAAGGAATGGAAAGAGTGGGTCAAAGGGGACATGAGTTTCCTGTTTGTGATGTAAAGTTAAGAGTCCTTTCAGATGGAAGTTCAGAAAAGCTGTGGTGAATTTGGAGTTTTCCTTCTTTTCATCTGACTGCTAATGGAAGGGTGGGGTGGGGGTCAGAACTGTCAGGACCCTAGACCAGAGAAGGGTGAACATCAGAAGTCACTCTCTGACCTCACTATTCAATGCTGGTGAAAAGTGAGTATGTAACATGATAGGAAGGGAAGGCATTGAAATAACTGGCACAGTCTCCTATGTATCATTTCTACAAACGTTTTATTTTTTTAGTTGGGTATAAAGCAAGGTCCAGGCGGCTCCTACAATGGGCATGTGGGACATAGGAAGCGAATAAGAATTCCTTGGCTTCTACAGTCAAGACCACATCTCCATATTGTCAGACCTCCCAAAAGCTCTCCAGGTCACAAAATCCAGAAGGTATCAGTATCTGTGTTGTCTTCCTCTAATCTCCAGACCTGGTTCTTGTAATGAAGCTCATAGCTAGAGATAAGCATTAGCATTTATTATTTCTAAGCAGAAATGAAGAGGATGGAAAGAAAATTTTATAGAGACATAATAAAAATTATACTTCTTTAATAATCATGAAACATCTGCTGTGTATGTCATCATCCTATAGATACTGAACTCTGTTCATAATGTCTTTTGGGAGGGACTTGTAACTTAAATCTTAGACTTTGAAGTCACTCTAAGTTGGAAGTAAAAGGTTTGAAGGGGAAAAATCACAACAAATGTAAGCAGCGAAGGAACACACGATGAGAAATTAAAGGGAAGGCGCAAAATCTGAGGGATGCACACAGGGGAGCAAGAAATGAAAGAGACGTCAAGCTGGTAAAGGAATCACATTTGCCAAAACCTTCAGGTGCTCCAGTGAGTAATACTGTGAAAGTACAAATCATTATTATAACTGCATTAGGCTAATAACATAGCAACCTCCTATTTGGGTAAACTACTTGGATGTAGATAGCAAATTTTTAGATATAGGAAAACATTTTATTTAATTAGTGGAAGTTTGATTATCTCTGGACAGGTTCCATTAGTATACCTTGCTTATCTGAGTGTATCCTTTATCAGGAGTTTGGCTTAACAAGTCCATTTATTGAGCTCCATCAAAGTGTTTGCCTGCTTAACTCCTTGCGGCCAAGAGTAGGGGATGTGCGCTTAGTGCATTTCTGGTTGTTTTGTGCTTCCTTTCATGGCTTGTCGGAGCAGCTCTTGTGGGGGAGCATTTCTCACAAGTAGGTGCTTTTGCCCATAGTTAGCAGGAGGTGGGAAATCAGGCTTCGATGCCTTCCAGAGTTGAAAGGACCCCTTGGCATTTCTCTGGCAGCCTCTTTCTTAGCATCAGCCAGAACCTAGGCACTCATTAGGCTCCTGACGAAATGCATCCCAAAGAAAATGCCAGCAAGCTGTGCCACTGTGCTGGCAGGAAATTAAAACTGCTCAGAGCAAGTGGAGCCAAGAGAGCTGTTGCTAAGAAAGGTAACATCAAGGGTGTGATCACAGATGCATGCAGGCGTTCAGGACTCAGGATGCAGCTTTCTGCCTCACTGGGGAAAGCATGGGGCTCTCTCTGCAGTCAGCCAGAGCTAGTTCCACGGGCGGGGCTGAGCTAGGCAGGGAGGTGGACTCTCTGAGATAAACTTCATCGTGCTTGGGTAAAGGCTGGAAGTTTGGGTATTTTCTTATTTTTAGAAAAATCAGAAATAAGGCAATTTGTTTGTTTTAATGTTTTGTATTTTGTGGTTTATTTTTCTGGCTCAAATTAAAAAACAGAAGAACAACAATATGAAAAAGCAAAACCACTACAAGGTGGTGGATTTAGAGTGGAACAGAGAGGATAAATACCCAGAAACTGAACCTAGCAAAGGGAAGGTGAGGAGATAGTTTAATTCAGTTTGTTGTTGTTGTTGTTTTCCATCTTACTACTTTTATCCTGAGGGTAAAATGGCCATTAGAAGAAGGAAGGTTGATGCTCAGTAGAAGGCAGCACAACACACAGTCAGGGCAAAGGAAATCTTCATGAAACTGAGTGTAGTAGACAAGTGCTAATCCCTCTAAGAAAGATGTTCCAGACTGATGCCCTGGCACCCGTGAATATGTGACCTTACATGGCAAAGGGGAAGGAGGTTGCTAATCAGCTGACCCTAAGAAAAGTTACCCTGGATTATCCTCCTGAGTTTACTAAAATGACAGAGGTCCTTGATGCGACAAGAGGCAGTGGTAGAGATTGTAGTTATATGGAGAGGAATCAGCTTTCAGGTTGTAGGAAGGTGCTCCATGCTGAGGAATACACCCAGGGAATAAACCTGGTATCTAAAAGCTGGAAAAGGTAAGGAAACCAAATCTTCCCGCAGGCCCCCAAAAAGGAGTGCAATCCTGCTGCCACTTTGGCAATATCCTAGAGAGAGTCATGTTGGACTTCTGACCTTCAGAACTATAAGATAATACACTTTAATTTTTTAAGTCACTAAGTTTGTGGTAATTAACAAAAACAGCAATGGAAAATGAGCACCCTGATGCTTAAATGAATTATCTGAATTGCTAAAAAAAATTCCAAGTTCATTTACAATTCTTAGGGTGAAAATGTAAGGCAAGAAAGCAGTGAAACGATTCCAAAGGTGAATTTACATGTTGAAAGTATAGGGTGTGTTAGATAGGTTATTTTCTGAATCTTTAATCTTACCAGGATATATCATCTTTCTAATTTATAAATGAGGACTTTTTAAAAAAGTAAAACAAATCACGTTTTTACCTAAAGTGCTCCAGTAATTTCCCATCTGACACAGTAAAATCCAAGCTGTTTTAATAACCTTTAAAACTCGACATCACCAGTACCAAAGCAAGGCCCGCTGATCAGCATCCCCAAGGACCTTGTTAGGAAGGGGATACCCAGGTCCTATTATAGACCCGTTCAGTCAAACTCCCTGGGGATGGGGCTCGGGAATCTGTTTTGTCTTGTGTTTCTGGCAGGCTTATTCACACTGAAGGGTCTGAGAAGCACCACCCTGCATGATGTCCGCTGACCTGCGTCTTCAGTAAGCTTATTCCACTGACCCTTGTTCACCATGCTCCAGCGGCAGTGGCCTTCTGTCCTGTCATGGACGTAATATGGCTATTCCTACTCCGGGACTTTACGTGATCTGTGATCTCCGCACATTTGCTTCTCCCTTTGCAAGTCTGTCTGCCATTCGGATCTTGAGGTTTCCTTGATTATAAGCACACACCAATCCAAAGGAGCAGTGCTAATGGGACAGGTCCCTCTTATCCCACCACTACCTATGCCCATGAATTGAGAAGAAGAGAGACGAATCAGTGATGAATAGAAAACGGAGATGATAAGTGGACATCTGCTTTACTTCTCATACTTCTCATGAGGTATGCAGTCAATACATAAGTTTTGCTGCAAGTTTGATCAACTGTAGTCACATCTGGTTTGGGGATTTTTGAACCTTTTAGTTGTCGTAGGTATAGGAGCTTTCCCATCACGTGCACTGGTCTATGCTCTTTAATTTAGACTTCATGAGGGAGCGCTGCTGCTAGCATAGGCCCTGCACATGAGTGACCTGCATATTGAAGCAACATTAAGCCTTGTGGTGACTAAGCACTTCCGCTTTTTCAGTTCCTAAGGTTATCCATCTGTGTAATGGCTGCTATTGCATTTTACACACTTCTAGGTGAGGTCATAAAGTTGACTCTTTTTCTTTTTATACATTAACTTCAGTAGATATTTTTACAGTAAATGCATAGAATAGTATCAAAGTTAAACTCTAACAAAATCAATGATTTCCTCTGGGAAATATTTAACATTTCTAGGAAAAAAAAAACATGTTGCCTACTATAATTCATAAACCTCAGAATGGCGATGGTATAGTATGCGAAAGGTTCTTCTCAGTCATGGAACACTGCGGGATGGGCACTGCTAGTCAGTAGATAGCTATTTACAACCCTTACTAACATTGGAAAATCTATGACACATGTACCACTGTGGGCTGTTTGTACAACTGAAAGCTCAGAAACTTTCACCATTGCTGCTATAGGGCACCAGAATGTTTTGCATTCGGCCAGTAGATGGGGAGATCACAAAAGGTTCACCTGTTTCTTAAAGCCCAGATTTGGAAGTGACATCGTCTACGTTTACCCTGCCTTTTGAAAATACGCTACAAAGTCACAAATGGATGCAAGGTAGACAGCAACAGGGGGTCCATGGATAGGCAGCCTTTCCCAGTGATCCAATCCCCCCATGAAAGGAGAGTAGAAATGTCTATGAGTGGCCAGCTGTTTCCACCACAGGGGCCTACATAACTTAGTTCCACGTCACGCTGCAGTTGCCGACCAAAGGTACTGCTCGATCACAGCACACGTGTGTCTCCCGCCCGGTTATCATATAAGCTTTTCCCCATTTTAATTATGTCTTTGGTATATATACTCTTATAGCCTTTGACCTTTTCTCATTTAGAAATTCTCATTGTTCTTGTAATTCTTGTAATTATTCATTCAACTTTGCTGCAAGCTTCATGTGTGCAACACTGTTTCCTACTTTGGACTTTGTTCATTGCATCACCAATACCTATCATGGTGGCTTAGCGAATACTTCAAATACAGTCCAACCTTAAAAAATTATTTTGAATAAATAAATGGAAGTACTACATTTCTGTTGCAGTATATGATCTCTTAGGATATGCATTCTATTATAAACCATTTCCAATTATATGTTTAGAGTGGATTATTGAATAAATCAAGCCAAAATTAAGATATTTTGTTGCTTTGTCCTTTCATGAAGGACACGAGGCCATGTCACCCTCTTGAAGCGTTATGGTGGATCTCAGGGTGAATTGCCCTATAATGAGTACCCTCAGCCTGGAGGAGGCGGTAGCCACTGTTGCACTCACTTTTCATTGCTGTGATGTATTACTGGGCCTACAAGTAAACCTGTGTTGCTGTTATTATCATTCTAGAGCTAGAGGTGAGGACACAGCTCTGTCACATTGGCCCTATTTTCAGAAAATTTATATCTGGATGAATATATGAAACATAAAGAAGCCTTCACTTAGGTGACTTTCTAACGCATCAATCTGTAATTCCTCCAAGTTTTATATTCCCTGGGCAGGGAGTGCATAAGGTTGTGCAAGGCCTGGGTAAGCTGAGAACAATTTTTTTTCCATCTCAGTAACCTATTAAGGCAGGGCAGAAAATATTCAGATCTAGACATAAACCTGATGGAGATGGCTACAGCTTGGATTTGTCTTTGTAAACATTGTATGCAGTTTTTAAATAAACTTGTACAGTTTCAGTAGCCTGAGAAAGATTTGGGCCTTAAACTACAATTTTCCTTGGTCTTATCACCAGATTTTTTGTATAATGTTGAATGTTTAACTAAAAAACAAATGATTGCTATACTCAATTATGTTATATAATTTAATTTCTAGATAGTTCCTATGTGTCTGTTTCATCCCCTTTGGGGAAGATTAAAAGCATGACAAAAGGTACTTATTAGTGGAAGAATTGTTACATTTTATTGCTAAGATAATTTTGCCTAAATGTGGTAGCTTTCTAGCTTGGTTTATATGTTACAAATCACCCCTATTTTATGAACATAAGTAATATTACTGACTATGCTGATAATTAACAGTATCTTTTATATTCTTTTGGTCCATGAAGATATAGCAGTGAAACATTCAAATGAGAAAGTTGAAATTTTTACAGCTATTTAGAGATTTGTATTTTAATAGGCTATAAATTAGAAATATAAATATTTTAGAAGAATTGGGAATAAATTTGCTTGGGAAAGTACTTGAAGAAAGTTACCTTTTAAAAAACACTAAAAGTCAGCAATACTTTGTGAATTTTTAATAATGTAATGCTATACGGTAAAATTAAATACTACTGGACCAGGAAAGTACAAAATAGGATTCCACTCTAAGTTTAGATTTCACTATTTGGAATTTGAGATCTTTAAAAACTGTTTTGTATGTACGTGTGTGTTTCCTCAGAATGACTTAAATGCTTATTTCCTGGCATCTCATCGGCATTCCATACAGGTTTAGTTTGTCAATTAAATTAAATGTAGCCTATTGATACAGATGGAAGGGACTGATCAGATAAGAAGCTATCACCATGTCAATAACTGTTCTCCAGGTTTGCCTGTCCTGCAGGCTTCCTGATGATCAGATCTGGAATTCATACCATGGCTCTGATAACAAAGGGTGAGCAAGCGAGACAGCAGAGTAACATGCTTTTAATGCAGGTAGACAGGGACCATGTGTGATAAGGTTTTAGCATCTCTAAGTAGTCAGTTACAGCGAGACAATTAAACGTCACCGGGGAATCATGATTTGGGTAAAGTGTATATGTGTGTGCACGTATCCAGCAGCATGTATGTTATCTTAAAAACATAAAATGACAATTCCTGATTGCAGAGAAGGCAGGTGTTCTCCTCCTAAGGGCTGGGTGGCCTTCACATTTTCATCTCCAGCTCTCCGAACTGGGTTCCATGAGATCATCTGCTCAGGTAACCTAAAACATTGTGGGTCTGTTTTAGTTTCATGAACTCAAGATAATATGTATCTAATTATTTTGAACAATTTTAGATTCTTTGGGGAAAGTATAGAAAGGACAATGCAGAAATATAAAATAGTAGCCATGAAATGGTAAGCGAGCACAGGAAAAATTTAGCACCCAGGTGGAGCTGTGACCTTTGCAAAGCATATGCACAGCTCACCCTTCTTTTGGAACCATCTGTTGGTGGGAGTTTCCTGTTGCTCCCAGTTCCAGTCACTGAGCCAACACCTACTGCTCTGAGTCAGATGTGGATATGTTTTGCCGAGAGGTGTCCGTTCTCTGCCAGCTCAGTCATCGCTATATAATTTGGCTTGTGGGTGCTTACTTAAAGGACCCCAGCCATTTTGGTAGTGTCACTCAGAACATCTCAGGAGGTTCTCTGTTCTTCTCCTTCAAGAGCAGAAGGGGTACAGAGCTCTTGCCCTGAATTATCCTTGGAATGACCTTGGCACCTTCTTTGAGGCTTTCTGATTGAATGAACCTTTTCTTTCTTAACCCTCTGAGAGTTAGCGAATGTGGTATCTTAACTGTGGCCACTAATTTATACTTGATTACTTTATTTCAAGCAATAAAAATGCTTCCTCGATTTTACAACAGCAAGTCAGTTGAAATAACGTGTTTGAAATTGGCAACTAAAGCTTATAATATTTAGGCCAAATTGGACACACCAATAACATACGTGTGTGTGTAGATAGATAGATAGATAGATAGGTAGATGATAGATAGATAGATACAGGCTCAGTATAAAATAATTGTCAAGAGTCAGAGTATTTGTAAAATATATATAAAAAGAATAGTTTTACACAAGTCTAATTTGAGCTCATTTCCTACATTTATGTGTATAATAATTAGAATGTGGTTTCATTCAGTGATTGCAATAGATTCCATTTTATACTATTAAAGAGAATTTAAATGTAATATTACAAATGAATTACAGAAGCACATATAACATTTTAAACAAAAGGTGTTCTATATCTAAGTTGACCTATAATTAAGCATTTTCCAGTGTAGAAGTTCTCTGTTCTCAGATTTGTAAAATTTTTACCTTAACTTCAACAAATAGACCTCAGGATGAAATTACAGAGGATAAAAAAGAAGCACATGCATCCTTTGATTACTTTTAGAATATATATTAGTTTCAGCCATTTCATCTCCATTAAATCTATTTTTACTCTCTAGGGTTCTTGATTTGCAATCTAAGTTAATTATTGCAGTAGATGTCGCTAGTGGTATGAGTAACTTCACAACCTGACCCAGCCAATTACACACCATGGTATGAATAGGTATTTTTTTCTAAATAATGAAGTTACAATCGTACAACTGACTGGGAATCTAAGACAGACTCAATAGGGATACATTTTAGATTTATTGCACATCAGGCTTTTCCTCTGTGGGTAACAGAACCAGCTACCATAAGCCTAAGCAGTAGAAAATCTTGCCACTAGAGTTTTACAGAAATAGAAAGTTAGATAATCATTCCCAAGAGATCTTCCAAACCCATGAAAACCATCATGAAAAAAAGATATCTGTAAAATTCACTGGCTAAGTTCATTCAGTGTTTCGACCAGTGATTGGTAAGCGATCTCATAAGAGTATAATGGAGCTAAAAATTCCTATGGCATAGTGAGGTCGTGACCTCTGTAAATTAGAGCAACGCATTACCTACAGGCTTATAGTGAGGCTAACGGAGAGAAACTTACTGTGCTGACCTGTGATGGCTGCTTTCACATGCCAGATTGCTGTACACAAGTAACTTACATTTTTCATGATGGCCAATAAGGTTCACGGAGATCCTATAAGTGGTACTTTATATAAACTTCAGAATTCTGTAATAGTACATATTAATGGATGTATTCAATTCAGTCATTTGTTCAATAGCTATTTGGACATCTGCATGGGTTTTTTTTTTTTTTTCATTTTTGAATTTTTTTGGTCCAGGGTCTTGCTATACAGTTCAGACTGGCCTTGAGCTCACTTTGTAGCTCAGGATGGCCTCAAACTCACAACAATCCCCCTGACTCAGCCTCCTGAGTGCTGGGATTACAGGGGTGCACCAGCATGCCTGGCTCCGTGTTTAAACCTTTACTTTTGACACCGTAGTGTAGCTGCCATAGACTGTACTTACTAGAAACTTTAATATTTTAATGGCAGAGAAAAATCCTTGCCTAAATAATTGTAGTGTATAAAATAACAAATTTTATCAAAGGAATAGTGAAATTTTCTATATATTTTAGGAAAAATATTAATTACTTCTCAAAAATTTAGAGACACCTTGATGGAAGGTGACACATGAGCATGATCATGAAGAACAGATAAAATTTGGAAAAGCATCCCAGGCTTCAGGAAAGCCTTAATAAGATCAATACAGATTAGAAAGTTAACAGTATCTATGAGAACTATGAGGAACAGCACTTTAGTGCAAAAAATACATAAACATATGTAAATATATGAGTCAGATGATTAGGAAACAAATGTAGAAAATGGAATAAGAACACAGAAGTCAGTGCATCCTGGACTAAGATCATTTACACAGTCTGTAAGCAAGAGGACGCATTGTGGTTGTTTGAGCTGGAAATCACAAATCCGAAGCTTCTTTAGGGAAAGATGAACCTAGCATCTCCTAAAAGATCAGCTTGAAAGGAAAAATTCAAGGACCTGGTGAAGCAGCTGCTGCAGTAGTCTAGATGGGAAGTAATTACAAGCAGACTCTCACTAGTGGCAAGTGTAAATGAGGGAAAATGGACTAAATCAGACACGAGAGGGGTAAAGTCTTACATACTGGATGAATAATAACGGGCTCATCTTTTTATGATTTTCAACGGTTTTTAAGTAAAAGTCACCTCTTTAGTATTAGCTCTTAGCTTTTCCACTTTACCTCTCTCTCAAAACAAATATTTGTGTTAATTAGTAAATTTCTGTTTGAATTTTAATGACAATTATGCAGGAAACAGATTTAGATGGTAAAGTAACAATGCAAGCTCATAATTTTGAATTTGAGGATTATTACTTGGTCACCCCAGCCAGCTTGTCATGTCACATTGAAACAAATGACTGATTATTGCACGGTTTATCTAGCTGTACTCCTTTATTTGTGTGGTAATTAAATATATATCCTGTTGTCCTCTACATTCAGGTTATTAACATCATTCATGCAGCAAAACCAAGACTATAAGTGTTAATTAAAAGTGAAAATAGGATATTTATTATGTAACACATTCAGACATCTTTACCACTTTTGATGCCTCTGTTCTAACCTGAATGCTAAAATTGCACCAAAAATTCTTCAAACATAGGTGCCTTCAATATACAGAGTCCAAACTGTTGTGACTACTGTACTAGGTATGGACTATTTTCTACCAATCTTTCATCATTTAACAATATTAGACATGCACTTTTTCAGATTAATGCAAGGACAGCAATGTATATGACTCAAGAAGCCTGGGTCCTACCCCTCAGTGAGCTTCCTATAATCTAGTTGAGTGTACAGGTTATAGACCCAGGGAACAGCTAAATTTCCAGTTTAGGTAGAAAATGATTAAAGGCCAAAATGATTAAATAGCAACTTTCAAAGGATTTCAAGTAAGTAAAAGATCAAAGTGGAGTGGGAGGCTTACTGGAGGATATGGAACTAAATCTAGACTTTGAAGAATGGGCACGGATCTTTCCTCATTCTTTGCACAGCGTATTAACCCTGGCTTTTCCACAGTGCTTAGAAAGACTCACTGAAACTTCTGTGTTAGAGTGTGACAATCGCTGATACTCATCTGTCTTTGTATTGACTCCATCTCTTTACTTTTTGATTCTCCCACACATCACAAAGGCAGGGCTTCAAGATCAAGACTCTGCCCTCCTCTCTGCTTTCCACAGCTGAGCATAGTGCCCAGAGAAGGTGCTTCACTGATATATTTTTAACAGAACCAAATTACTGGGAATCTCCTGGGAAGATCATTCTAGGAAACACTGGCCAGTTGGCACAAGCATGGTCACTGTGTCTGGAGTCTGAGTAACTTACCAGCACCTTCGATGCTTCTAAAGGAAAAAGACTATTGTGGGTGCATTGATCAGCCCACAGAAAAGGGAAACTTCTGTCTTTGGACTCGGAGTTATATGAGTGAAGGTAAAGAACCATACTTTCCTCCCTGGAAAGCAAAGCTTCTCTGGGGCTTCTTACTACAAAGTACTAATGGCTAATTTCTGTCTTTAGTATATGCTAGGAAGAAGTTTGTGGAGTGAGTAAGGCAGTGGCTCCTTCAGTGACGGAGAGAGTAATGATAATACCTACCATCTTCTTAGGTCTTGCAGCGTGAAAGGAGTCCTGCGAAGACTCTGTCATGCTCATTTAATCTAACTACAACTCCGTGTTATAGGTACTATGTCCCTTTTACAGAAGAATACAGGCTGGAAAAACTAACTCTTACCATGCTTTTTAACACTATATTATACTGCAACAACAACAAAACTTTGTCCAAAGGGAGAGATGGAAGGGAGGCTGTTAACCCTGGGTGGGCATCAGTAGCATTTACCAAACTTGTCCTCTGTTCTTCGGTCTTCAGTAGGCTCGATTCCTGTGACCTAAGCCTTTCTCATCTCCTCTCTGCATGTTTTTGTGTTCCTCCTCACGTCTCCTTCCACATTCCACGTTGTGTCGGTGAGGAGCAGAGCATGTAGGTTGATTTGCTTGACCACACAATGGAAATGTTCATAAAATGTAGCTTCAAGCAGAAACACACTAATGCTCTATGCAACCCCATCACCTGCCAACTTGCACCTCACCCAGTGTATGCATTCATTTTGTGATGTTGGAACTTATAAGTCATGGTTTACAGCTTTTTAATGTCATACCAGAAGTTGCCTATGCTTTCTTGGGAAAGTGCATTTTCCAAATTGTTTGACATTGAGCACAAACATCACTGCATGTGTACAGGGATCAAGTGGGGGCTCTTCTCTCTGGATAAGCCTACAGTGTCTCACAACAATTCCATAACAAATGAAGCAGTGTCTTCTCCTTTACAAAGAGCCATGACACTCCAGTGAGAGACAGACATGAAAACACCCTATAAGTCGTCAAAGCATTACACAGATGTCATTTTTACCACTTGGAATCCCTCATTTGTTGTCTTACATGGGAGCAAGTTCGAGAAAACTCCACAATACTCTCATGCACATAAATACTAGCTTTTATAAAACACGACTAATTAGTTAGATCTGAGAAGGGTTCACTGCTGATTTTTGAGTGTCAGTGTATTTTAGTCAATATAAAGAAAAATAATTACTGATAATTTAAAAACAACAAACGGTCCAAAGATGAATGACAGATAATTAAGAAAACAAATCTTATCAGGGCTGAAAGAATCTCAGTTTTTAAGATGACATTCAACTAAATTAGTACATATTTTAAGAAATATCAAAGAAAAATACTGATAGAAAATGTTAATAGTTGTTTTTAGGGTGACATATCCATTTGCTGTTCAATCGAATATAAATATAAAACTCAAGAACTTAGAAAAACACAACAATCAAGTAAAATAAAGTATTCATTGTTTTTCTAATTACTTATTAGATACAATTATAGACCTCATTTTACATAAGATTATATTGTCTCACTCTCAGCCATTCCTTTCACTTGTGATTTTTCTAATAAGTGGTTATAAAGTACTTGTCACCTACCAGCAAAAACCAGTTTGAAAATATTTTAGATACCCATGTGCAGACCAGTGAGCTGATTGTATCACAGAACTTACTGACATCCTGAGAGAAAACCCACTGAAACATCCGTGAAGTCCTTGACAGTAACTGTTTTAGTGATTTTCTAGTATAAAGCCAATCATTACAGGTCACATGTAAAGTTTTGCAATTACTTTTGTTCATTCCTAGTTTAAATGTAAGTGAATTAATATAATAGATTAATACCTATTGAATGTTCCATAAGATCCAGGAGAATGACAGACCATATTTTCCTGATCATCTGATCACATGGGGACCTTCATTTAAGAAAAAATGTATTCAAAGGCCTCATTCCTTGTGTGGAATGTCTTAAATTGGGATTGAGAATCTACAGGTTTAAAATAGATTGCCATGTAATATTTATTATCAAACAAAAAGAAGATATAATGTGGGCAGTGGTTCTCAGTTATGACTGCACAGTCTTTAAGAGAACTGAGAGAAACATTCATGTTGGTTAGATCAGACTTTGGAGGCCTGGGACCTGGACATTATGTTTTGAGGGAAACCACTCAAGGTGATTCCATTGTGTAGCCAGCCTGAGAAACGCATTCCAGTCTGAGCCAATTCGTCCCTTTTGCCATTTTCCGTAGAATTTTATCCTTCTCTGGTGCCATACTGGAGTGAGATTACTAGGGAGTCTAATAACAATGTAATTCTAAAAGTTCTGAAAATCATTCTCTTAAATGAAATATAGTCACTCATTCATTCATTAATGCAGAAGTCAGACATCTGTAGCCCACGGTATGTATGACACAGAGTAGCCTCAAAAGGCATCAGTTTCCCTGAGAGTTGTGATGTCAATATTAAAGCTGCTCTGAAACATCTAACTTATAATTCATGAGATACACTAAAATATTTCCAGGACTGTAGACTCTTCACAAGCAGCAAATGCAAAAATAAACCTTTCAATATAATGTAGCTTTCAGTATTCAACCATTCATGTGGGTATTCAAGGTCATAAGCTCCAGGAGAATACAGAATTATATGCATAGGTCTTGAGTATTCTGCACCTAAAATGCTTGAGACCAAAAGTGTTTTAGATGTCAGAGTTTGCAAGATTTTTTAATAGATTTTGGATAGATTTTACCACTTAAGAATGCCAATCTAGAATCTGGAATGCTCCAAAATTCAAAACTTCTAGAGCTCAGGGCCATCATTGCAGTGTTCAAAAAGTTTTGGATTTTGCACCATTTCAGATTTAGGATTTCTAAATTAGAGATGCTCAACTTGTAATAAGTAGACATCCATATCCAGAGAAAGTCATACAGATGCATATCTGTATATTATATATCAAGGCACACATATATAAACATACACATTTGCATATTTTTGTTGTGCTTCCTCAACTGAACTTCTAAGGGAATTAAACCCCATAGAAAGTGGATCGAGGGACAGTTTTCAGTTTTCTCCAAAAATGAGAAAAACTACTGCCACTTGACATGTATAGAAGTTAATTCATTACATACAGTGGGATGTCTTAGATACTAGTACCTCAGAGTTTAAGCAATACCTAGAGTTCTAGGGTATTTGTGACCACAATTATAATCTTACTCCATACTTTCAAATAAATGTTTTTACAAGTGATCAGTTGTAGTCACTGCCACTACTGCTGTGAGTTATATTGTGGAGAGTCCCTAGGTGAGGTGACTGAGGGTGAATCTTCAAGATATGACTTCTGGAATCCATTCAAATGAACATAAATGAGATAAAAATAAATATTTTGTGCATGATAAGTTTCATGGGCCATGCACTAGACTGGCACCTCTCTGTCACAGTCACACCCCTTGGCTAGAGCTCAGTTGCAAAATGATCCCTAACTTTGTGGGATACTGGGAATGATAAGGAAGATATGTAATTAGAAGAGTCACAAATTAGTGTTGGTGGGCAGCCAGCAGGATATGCCATATGGGCCCCTTTTACTTTGGAGATTACAGGTAGCAGGTTTGGAGCTATGGTAGTAATCAAAAAGGCTGCTGTAATTTTACATGAATCTGTTGCACAAAAGTGATGTTACTTGCATACTAAGTAGTTGTACCTTTATAAACACATCTTCACAATTTATAAACTAATACATTAATAGGGAAATGCAGTGAAAACTACCTAATGAGGCATATTATATAGAATTAGTATCAAAATAAATCTCACTTTCTTTTGTTAGTAAAGTTAAAAATACAAAAACAGTTTTAAGAATGAGGGAATAATGTCACTGCATCAAAATAAGGCTCAAGAAGAAAAAAACAGGTAACTGTATAGTATAACAGTAGTGTGAGAGTGCTGTATGAATACAAAGCCATGCCATACATCGATAGGCATTCTTTCACTGACAGCCTATGGTCACACACAGTTCTCTCATATTAAAACACAGAAAGGCTATGATCATTGTACTCACAAAGCCCTGTTTTACCACATCCAGAAGGAGTCTTCTAATCATTTAGTGTTAAAAAGTATTTATTCCTACATAAGAGCTCCACTCAGGTGTCAATGTTCAATCATAATGTTCATCACCAAGTCTGAAATACTCTTTGCCCACTGAAAATTTGTCCTTAGCTCTGGGAACATCCAGATGTGTTACCTCTGAGTCTCAAATTCCTATCCATTATTTGAACAAAGTGCCATCAAACTCTTCCTGAATTTCTCTGAGTTGATTCACTACTGTCTCCTCACTTAATTCTTAATATGAGGACCAGCTATGTTCTAAACTTTCGGATCACTTTCAGTTTGGTTGAGTTTCTCCACCTGAGCCAAGCTTGTTGGAGCCTCTCACTTTCTTACTCCTATTACAATATGTGGTCCAGAGTTCTCTTTCCACCTGGCAGAAATAGTACACATTTTCTCCCAGGGCCAGTAAAATGCTCTTTCTTTATCAGCTGCCTCCATTAGATCGTCTTACTAATTCTAAAATCAGTGCTCTTACTTAACACCCAACTAAGTAAATTCCCTTGGACATGTACTGCCTTTAAATGAAAATAGGTATATTCAAGTTAGAGGAACTCTGAGATTCTTTCTCCCACATTACCATATCGCTTGCACAAATCCGGTCAAATCTCTTCTCTTTGGTGGAAGCTTACATTAGAATCCTTCCCTGAGGTAAGTCCCTGAATCTCAGCTCCTAGAGGTGAGTTCCAAGCAACCATATGATTTTACAAAAGAATCTAAACAAGATTATGTATGTGTTCACATAATCTGTGTGTGTTCACATATTTATTGTGTTCAGTAAATATATCTGTGTATATGACACATCCTAGGGCACTGGAAATCATACACAATTTGGCCAAAAGTAGAAATCCCATGGTGCCAAGATCCATTTTCATTTGATACAAAATCCAGTACTTTTGGGGGTAAAGTGCTCACTCTGCTGCTTCTCTCCTTAATACTACCCAGTCATACCCTGAGAACACCCATGCCTGGGTCCTGGAGTGCTTTACCTGTGTCCCTTCCCTTACACAAGGTTGAGTGCAGAGGAGCAGCAGCAATACTGGGCTGAGCCCTGCCCAAGACCTTGCCGGGGTTTCCCTTTGCCTGGTGATGAACTTGCTGACGTATGATTTCCTGGTGTTACTGGTCCTTTCCAATGCCATTTTCTATTCTTTGGAGATAGGGCCTGTATAAAACTGGCTTTTGAAAATGTCAACAAATCTTCCCTCTGCTTGGCCTCATTTCTTCCTGCTCTCATTTCTTGGGGGACACCCTGATTGCCCCCCTGCCACCTTGCTAATTTCCTGAGCAGCTCACCTTCAATAATAATACAAATGCAGGCTTGTAGCTTCTGTGCATTCCTTTGTCATCCTTAGCAACCCTGGCTTGCTAAGATTCATATATGCTGTGCGTTCTCAAGGTTCTGAAGTTTCAGTACAATTTGAGTAGGGACCTAGGGTCAGAATGGCTAGCTGATAAATAAGGAACAGTCTTAGTAAGTGGCTATTTCTTTCCCACTGCTAAAATCTCTAGTAGCTACCTGTATCTTGAATTTGGCCCAGGAAAGCACACAGATAATTGTCCACAGTCTTGCCTCATTGAATATTTTCTGTTTCTAAATCCTATCAACCTTGAGACAAGCAACTTTTCAAAAATTGTTTGCTTTCTCCAGCTTAAACTATAGCATGTGTACAGTGGGGATCTGTGTTGGTGGAATTCCACACCATTTTTTCCCACACTATTGAAAGGCCAGAGAATAATTGAGTCAAGGGCACAGATCTGAAGTCACTTGCACACTTGAACCCCAACTCTGCCCTGTCTTACTTGTTTTCTTGAGAAATTTGTTTAATATATTGCTTATGGTAATAATTATACCTGCCTTACTGGATTTAAATGAGATAATTCTTTACCATTGTTTTCCTTTATTTTCCTGAAGCAATATTCTACTTAATACTTTTTGTTGTCCAAGTTCATCTACTGAACTAAATCCCTCTAAGGGGCTGTCTTTCTTTTGAATCTGTTGGTACAGCTTTGGTTATGGAATCTCACCAACATAACTTCTTATCACAAACATGTGGGAGATAAATAATTGGATTGTTTGGAAATTATTTTTCTATGATACATGGTAGGAGAATTCAAAACATTTAACTGTCTTCATAGAGACCTCTCAACCCCTCACAGTTTGAACTTGTACCAGAGACTCAGTATCCGGTAGATAGAATCACAGCTGAAACAGAAACTAAATAAAATGCAGCCAAGAGCTGGCAAAGTTATTTGATTATTCAAGATCCTCCTTAGTGATTCTTCTTCTAAAGTTTCATTCATAAAACTTAAGCATGCAATATAAACAGCAGTTCTTCCCCTATTGCCAATCACTTGGTTACAAAAGTAAAGGTAAGAAGGAGAAGTATGTACAGAAGCACATTCTGGAGGTCAAAAATTCAAAATGGAGAGACTTTATTTTTACAGAGGATTGTGGGGCATCTCTAAGGCTGGCAGCTCCCCTTTGTCCGCCTAGCTCATTCAGCAACTCAACCAACACAAGGAGCAGGGGAGAATGTTTTCAAAATTCACACTGAAAAGGCTGCTTCCTGACTTGCCTTCCACAGTAAGAGAAAAGGAAGAATTTCTTCCATTCCACCTTCTTGATCGCCATGTGATAATCATTGTCTCTCATTTCTATCCCTCCTTTTTCTATGCCACTGTTGTTATGCTACTCCAGTCCTATTTCTGACTCAGATTCCTCATTTGCAAAATAGAGATAATGATGTCCATATCTGCATGCCTATGGAGATACCTTTGTGGTCAATAGTGGTCCCCAGTGAACTGTAAATAAAGGACTTTTACAGAAAGATTCTACAAAAGAAATTTGTATAAAATTAATATTAATCACATTCCACAGAGTGGCCAGACAGTCTCAGACTGCAATTAATTTTGTATCCAGCTGCAGAGTCACTACTATTTACAGAGTCCTCTGGATTATCTTTTTCCAATTGACAGTGAAAGCTTTTATGGTGACGAAATAGTGTGGGGAACAACACACTCCTTTTCTGAGAAGCTCAATCTCGCCTTGCCCGGTGTGGAGATAAAAGCATGTCCTCCTCGCAAATGATTAGAACTCTCATCCTAAGGGGATCGTCTTTGTGTTCATTATATTTCAAGCCTTGAACGTGAAAAACAGGATTCTTGGACACTAAAACTTCATCTAATGATGTTAGCAACCTACAAAAAGTTAGTGAAAAGCATGCTGGCTGCTAGAGATGAAATAGTGTCTGGACACTGTTAATGTCTGCCTTCTTTTCACCTGGGAGGGAAGTCACCTTTCTAAATTCTTAAAAATATCAGTTGGCTTTCATTAAATCTACTCAGAGTGAAGGGTCAAGGACCTTGAGTGACCCTTTTCTTTGGGAATAGAACACGGTTTAATGAGTTTTTTTCTGTCTGTGGTCTGGAAAGATTTACCCTCAGGCAGGCTTCCTGAATTGCTGGGATTCATAAGGAGAGGAAAGATTATAGGCCTCTTTTAATTCTTTCTCTTTAACTTCTTTTTTCTCATTTCGCACAAAGAATGAGAGAGAAATGTTCTGCCTCATCGTCTTTTGAGATGAGGGTGGCCTTACCTGAGGACACTTATCTCTGAACTTTTATTAATCAGCTCTGGGCTTCACAAAGTCCTTGTTTGCTTGTTTCCCATATACGAGGGGAGATGCTGTTATTTGCCAAACTCGTGCTGTGGCACTGCAAGCAGTAGAGAGAAAACAAGAATTGCATTGTTTTAATATTTGCCTGTCTTACTTCAGCTGCACCTACAGCCTCTATCTGGAAAAACATGTTCAGTGTACTTTTCTGTGTGCTGTCCTGGATGGTTTTGAGTCGCACGTATTGGTAGCACATGATGTTTACATTCTTGGTGAGGAGTCAGCACACAGCCCAGGTACCAAACACGTGTTCATTCCTTTCCACACCCCTTTCCCTGCACTCCCTCCCTGTCCTGCCCTCTCTGGGTCCCCTTCCTGTTTGAGAAACATCTATCTCCCTACCTCCTGTTACCTACGCTTTATTTTGCTCTCTATTTATAAAACTGGGTTTCTCAAATAAGAGGAACCATGAAATATGTAAGCTTGTGTCCCTGGTTTATTTCACTCTGGTCTCCAAGTGCATCTGTTTTCTGTGCTGTTCTAAATCACTCCTATTTACCCAGTGCTTCCTCCAGGAAGTCCTCCCACATATGTGTCCTTTCTTGTCTCAGAACAGCATATTGAAATTGCTCCTGTACTTGAGTTTACTCCCCGGTACACACTAAGCTAATCAGTACAAGAGCTTTGAATTTTGCAGCATTTACTTCTTCAGGCTTAGTGCAGTGGTTGGGCCCTAAAAAAAAATTAAGGAATATAAGAATAATATCTATTAATGTGTCTTTGTGCTGGACAGTGGATTTGATATTTTACATAATTGGATCCTCATAACTATATAATAGCATTTATCAATATGTAAGACAAAAAGGCTGAAAGACTAAATGGCTGAGCAGGTAAATGACAGGTATGGTATTATGCATATGGTCATAGAGTGCAAAGGTTAGGGATACACAGTTGTTTAGGACCTCAAGCACAAACACTCAGACCGAGTAAGAACACAATAAAGAAGGCTGCCCTGCTGAAGGAGCCTCACATTACGGAACTCATGGGAAAAGTCAGAAGGCCGTTCTCACTGCATGCGGAATAACTTCCCTGCGTTTAATAGAGGGAAGGCAGTCTTCTGCTCAGGTAAGACTCATACCCCCCAGTGACTAGCCTGGTTACTGTATGTACAGATGATTATCCCATGCAACTTACTAAACCCTGTCAAAAAGTGAGAAAGGAAAAACAATCAGTTCTTGGACCCGATTCTCTAACTTGCTCAGGTGAAAAGTTAAACAAACCGGCTTTGTAATACAGACGTGGACTGAGGCTATCTGATGATTCTCAAGCAAAATACGAATCCTTGAAACTCTAGCGATTTTTAGTCAGTACTGACCATGTAGATTTGAACCAATATTTGCTTTCTCTAAGTCAATTGATTTCCCTTCTCACAGGCAACATTTTTATCTTCTAACCTGCAGCATTTCTATGCCTGACTGGAATATTTTTGCATTTGATTAATGTTTTCATTTGACTTTCAATGAGTTCTCAAAACAGTTTGGCTGTCACAGTCAAATTATTTAAATATTCCTCTGAACAGAGTATGTGGGAACTAAACTCAGATTCATATGAACCTGAAAAAAAAAAACTCTGGCAACATTTCCTGAACTTCTTATATTTTTATGTCTAAATTAATCATTTCAAAATTTTATTTTATAATGCCACATGTCTTAAACACAGTGATTTTTAAGTGCCTTAGTGGAAGAGTTTTAATTTTTTCTTGACCAGAAGTTACACCCTTCTCTCCTCATCCAAGGTCTGTACCCCTTTTAAAAATATCCCTTGTACTTTCAGCAGTACAAATATATTATGTCTTCTACTTATAGTAATACAAATTTGCTTTGGTTTCTTTAAAACAAATACCTAAACCATCATTTTCATTTCTATTTTTCATTGTAAAGAGAAAAAAAAATAACAGAATAATAACAACAACAAAACCAAAACAGCTCAAAAACAATAAAAATCACACAGAATTTTAAAACAAGATGACAGGAAATTAACAGTGGTTTTTATATGATAGGTTACTCTTTACTATTGACCAGAATTATCCCAGTTATAGATTCATGTATGGTCGGCACTTTCTGTCTTATGCCATGTGAAAGGAAGCCCATGTAAATAAGTACATACTATATTTTTCTTTTAAAATCCTTTTCATCAGCGCTGGAGATAGAATGTAGGGCTGTACATATATTAAAGAATTCTACAACTGAGCTATAACATATATTAATGTATTATATATATATATAATATACTATCTTTACATATAATATACATTAACCTATATATGGAAAAGAAGGCTAATAGTTTCCTGGCAGATAGGGCTAAGATAGCCATGAACTGCAACCAGCATAACGATTCTTTCCACATGACAGAACTATTTGGTTTCTTGAGATCACAGTTGCATTGCAGGATATATCTCATAAAATCCATCAAAGTACTTACATTATAGTTTTTTAAATACACAAAGTACTTCCTTCTCACCTGAATAAAAGTAAATATTTTATAATTGATGGTAAATATAAAAAAGTAAAATTAGTAAGAGGAGACATGCGAAAATATATTGGCACCTCTCTAACCGTGGACAGAAGGTATCTGTCATTAATACAACTTTAAGGAGAAACAATCATTTGCCAAATAATCTCACCAAGGATATCAAAACCAATTCCAGCTAAAATAGAAGAATCAACACAACTGAACTGGAAGAAGATAGGTTTACTCATATGCCATCAATGAATGCAAATCTGCATCACACTAAGGTCAAGATCGTTCTCTGTGATGTTAGCATTTAGTCAAGACTGTAGACACCGACAGGAATGGAGATGAGAGGTCTTCTTAGAGATATGCATGTACCTTCTGTCCATTCCCACAGATTCTAGTCTGATGCCAAGCGTATTCAATACCAGCTTCTACTTCTTATCCAAACATGAAAGGCATTATACAGCAAAGCAAAGACTCAGAGTGCTTACATATCATCCCAAAACCACTGGACTAAAAACATTATATTCATTTGTGCATAATATCTGAAAAGCAATGTACCCAGAAGCGTTCAGTTTATTAAAAGCAATGTGCTGCTAGATATGCATCATTAATGTGTGGATCAGGGAGAAGCTGCTAGAATAGTTCTTTCCCTTTATAAAATCTCAATTATATCTATGAGAGAGAAGACATCTATGAGAGCTAAAAAATTTATTGTTATGATGTAGAAAATATTAATTTATAATCAAGATCATGAGAGTGAGATTATGAAAAAGTATCACTCATGCAAAGAAATCAGACTTCCCTAAAAATTATAACTGTGAGGCACTTCCACACAGCCTCAGCAAATGAAAATATATACATCAAGTAGCTAATCAGTGAAAAATATTCTTATTTGCATTGTAATCAAACATAAAATTTAGCTCATATTCACTTAATTGCATTGGACAATTCAAAATTAGTTAACAGAAGGAAATTAGTAGTGTGAATGTGAAGGCTTCAAAAATAACACAGTGAAGGTAATTGTGATAAACTGAAACTTCCCTTAATGAACATGACCAGAAAGATGTAGCTCAGAAGGCTTATATTTGGGTAGAGGTTTATTTATTTTGCTAAATTCAACTGGCTGCTATGCACCTTTATTCTTTGTCAATCCAAGGGAGCTGTAGGATTTCAGAGAACCAGGTTTTATTGGCAAGTTAAAATTTCTATAGACAAGGTGCATACTATACCTTATGTGCATACATTCTTCTAATTTGGTCAATACATTTGATGGAAAGCTTTTGCTCCAAAATAACCACTGGAGTCATCTAGCTCAAAAGTTTACCTCTGTTTCAGATGCCTCAGTAATTGTGGATTGCAGACACTACTTTACGTGTGTTTGCCACTTTGCTTTACATTTTTGAGGAAATTTTCAGAGAAAGTATATGATTTTTAATATGTAAAACAACCCACAGTGAGGACTAAAGTAATATATTGTAAGTCAAAGGAAAAAATCAAGGAAGTAAAGAAACAAGCAAATAAGTTAAAAATTCTTCCTGGAGCATCTGATTAGGGAAGAGCTATGAAAGATATAGCTTCATCAAATCCTTGTATAAGCAGCAAAAACACAAACCTGTAAATAAAATGTTTGTTTTAGAGGCAAGAATTTATTGCTGGGATTTGTGAAAAAAAAAAAAAAAGAAGAGTTAGGATTTCTTAAATTGAGGCCTTTCTCTCAAAAGCTGTACTTTTCTTGCCTACCCCAACTTTTAGTACCATTTTGTTATATACATAATTGCCACAAGTTTTGGCCAGAAGTCCAGGGACTGAAAACAATGGCAGAAGTGGTAAACATAGTGGTAGACTGAAAGAAGTCCAGTGTAAAATAAAAGGTGCCCTGTAACCAATGCATGGCAGAAAGACTACAAATTTTAAAGTCAGAAAGGCTAAGATACAATCCCAGCTCTGTCACAATCTAACACCGCAGTAATTGGCAAGTTTTTTCTGGGTATCAGTTTATTTATACAATATGATGATATCTACCTCATAGCGTTGTTTTAAAAAGCTCTCCGTGCATAGCATAGTAGATATTCAGCAAATATTAGTTCTTGGTCTCTTTAACTTTAAATAGCTATAAAAGCGAGTTATTTTCATGCAAGTTTATCTGGATCCAACTCATATCTTTTCTTCAAATAAAATTGGCAAAGAACATCTCTAAACAATGACACTTAGTAATCCTTCTCTATCTTCCCATTGCTCCACTTAACGTTCCTCCTCCTGATCATCATACTGTGCTTCATTTAACGCCACCAATTGTCCTGTGGAAAGGAGAAAGGAGTGAACGCAAAAGGAAGAATATATACAAGTGATGACAGTGTGGAGAATAAAAACAGTAATCCGTCTCCCTCTCTTTTCCTGCAGCACCAGATCTTGCCTTAGCTCAGCCAGCTGGGGTGCGGTAAGGTAAGATAGAAACATGAGTAGTCAATTCACAGATGGATAATTGAAAATTACACTACCCTACTTTGAATAGTTTTTAACTTAGCCATGGGAAATTGTTCTCATGTTTTGTTATCTCTCGGGTATTCTATTATTTTATTTGACACCTTGAAAGTAATTCTGTTATGGCTTGTACCTAGCTGTCCCCCAAAAGTCTCCATGTGGTCATAGGTGGAGCTTTTGGGAGCCGACTGGACGTAGGATATGTGGTGCTGAGACAATGGATGTGGTGCTGGAGTTGATTCATGGTACAGCGCTAGGCCTAAGAGTGCCCCCACCCTGGATGTGACAGCTGTCCACCCTAAAGGCATGTAACCTGAGTAAGCTATAAGGGATAGAAATAGGGTGGCTTGTCCCTTGTTACTTGTTGCTTTTGCTGTCTTCTGCCTGCCACGAACTGCTTCTTCTCTGCAATGCCCCGCTATCATCTCACCTGCACTTGGAGCCAGCCAATTATGGACTGAAACCTCTACAAACCATGAGCCAAAGTAAACCTTTGCTAAGTTTGAGTGTCACAGCAATGAGAAAAGTTAAGTAATATGATATCATCCAACTACAGTGTAGAATTTTGTTCTAAATTATCTCACTGTCCTGAGGAACTACTCTCAGGGAGATCTACTCACCTCCAAGATTCAAATGAGATAAAAACTGGGAAGTCCAGGAGAACACAGGAGCTGTTGTTTTTGTCTTTTACTATGTTTACTGGTAAAGTTTAGATATACATAATGATTACATTAGTCATAGTGAATTTACACCTATACATGATATAACTTGACTTTTTTCCATCCCTCTACCCTCCCTTCAACTCTTCTTCCCCTCCTTATTTACAAGGTCTTTGTTTCTGTTTTTTCCAAAGTGGTTTGTACCAGTCTACACTCCCACTAACAGTGGAGAAGGATTCCTTTTCCTTCACATCCCCACCAGCATTTGATATTGGTTGATTTCTTGATAACAGCCATTCTTTCTAGAAATGTATAGCAGTGAATTCTCATATCAGGAAAAGAGAATAAGCTCAAATAAACAACATGATGTTGAAACTCAAACTTTTAGAAGAAGAACAGGTCTATCCCAAGCTCATACAAGGGAAGAAATTGCACAGATCAGAGCAGAAATTAATGCAACTGAGACTATGAAAACAATATAAAGAATCAATGAAGCAAAGAGTTGGTTCTTTGAAAGATTAAATAAAATGGATAGACCCATAGCTAACCTTATATATAAAAAGAAAAGCCTCAAATTCATAGAATTAGGAATTAAAAGGGTGAGTCACAAAGGATCCTGTGGAAATGCAGAAGTCCATCAGTACATACTTTGACAAAACTTTCATAAGATGGAAAGCAGAAGATATGAACAGATTTTTAGATATCTATGCATTACCAAAGTTGAATCAAGATGATATAGAAATTCTAGATAATCCAATATCAGTCAATGAAATAAAAAGTGTAATTAAAAACTTACCAACAAAGAAAAGCCCAGGTCCTGGTGGATTCACTGATGAATTCTAAGAAATTTAGGCTTCCTGATGTGAATACTCACTGCTCTAAATTTCTCTTTTAGGACTGCTTTCATCGCATCTTATGTTGTCATGTAGATACTGCTTCAATTATTCCTTAATTGCACCTGTGATTCACTGGTTGCTCAGGAGGGTGGATGTTATTTAACTTCCATATGTTTATGAAATTTTTGTGGATTACTTTTGCCATTGATTTCCGATTTCATTACACTATGTTTAGATAATAATACATGGGATAATTTCAATTCCATTGCATTCACTTAGGCATGTTCTATGCGTTAGTATGTGATCTACATTGGAAAATGGCCCACGAGCAGTTGAGAAGAATGTATATTATGATGCTGTTAGGTAGAACACTCTGGAGACATCTACTAAGTCCATTTGTTCACAGGTTTGGTTCCATTCTGATATTTATTTGTTTATTTTCTGTCTGATTGGTCTATCTACTTGTGACAGTTGGGTATTAAGGTCCCCCATTATAATTGTGTTAATGCTTATTTGATTTTTCAGGTCTGTTAATATATATTTTATATAGTTGGGTGCACCTGTATTTGGTGCATATATATTTATGATTGTTATCTCTTCTTGGAGTTTTCCTCTAACAAGTATGTGGTGACCTTCTTTATCTCTTTTGATCAGTCTTGGCTTGAAGTTTAAATTGTTTGCAAATAGAATAGCTACCCCTGCTCTTTTTCAGTGTTCCTGTCACATGGAATAATTTTCCATCCTTTGACTTTCCATCTATGACTCTCTTTTGGCATTAAATGTTCTTCATATATGGCATATTTTTGGCTCTTGTTTCTTCACCCATTCTGCCAGTCTATTTCTTTTAATTGGCTAGCTAAGACCATTTACAATGATAGTTATAAATGATATGTGTTGGCTTATTCTTGTCAAATTATTTTCCTGCTGTTGGTTCTCTGTCTTTCTCCTCTGTTTAATTATTTACTCTGCCTGTTGGTTTCTTTATATTGGTGTTCTTGGAATTGTGGTCTTTGCTAACTCTTTTTAGCAAAACTTTCAGAACACTTTGTAGAGCTGGTTTAGTGGTCATGAATTTCTTCAGTTATCTTTGTCATGAAAGTATCTTATTTTTCCATTAATTTTGAAAGATATTTTTGCAGAGTACATCAGTTTGAGTTGAAGGTTATTTTCTTTTAGAACTTGGAATATTTCAGTCCAAGCTCCCCTTGACTTAACGATTTGTGTTAAGAAGTCTGCCAGGATTCTGATGGGCTTTCCTTTATAGGTGATTTGTTTCTTTTCTCTAACAGCTTTAATATTCTGTTTATGTGCTGAATTTCTCGAATCTTGATTATTTCATGCTTTGATATAGATGTACTTTGGTCAAGAATAATTGGAGTTCTTTATGCCTCACTTACTGTATAGCAAATTCCCTTTCCATTCTTGGGCATTTTTCTGCCATAACTTCTGTGAATAGATTTTTTATGTGATTTTTGCTGACTCCTGCTTTTTCATTAATTCTGGTCTTATGTTGTTCTTCTTTACACCATCATGCAGCTCCTGAATTGGATTGTTTTTTCATGGTCCCTTGCTATTTTTAAGAGATCTTTCATTTTGTGATTGTTCGCTTGCCATGATCCTGTCTTCTTAGACTGATAGCCTGTCTTCACTTTTAATCAGTTGGTTTTGCAAACTTTCAATGAATATTTAATCTCCTGGATATTTGTGTGAATCTGTTTTATGGATTCCATTTATTTTCTATTGGGTATTCATAGTTTCCATAATTTTCTTGTGCTGTTCTACTTTTTTAACCTATGTTTACTCTAGACTACTGGATAAATCTTTCATTACGGTAATCATCACTTTTTTATCTGAGAGATTATTTCTACCTTGATTTCCTCGGTAGTCTCATACATCTGTTTTTATTTACTTCTGCTGCCATCACTACAGAAAATTCAGGTGAGTGGCTTCTCATTTACTCTGTCATTGCCCTTTGAATTTGTCCTTAGTGGGTTGGAGGTCTGGGGTTGCATTTTGCTTCTGTGTTATTTAATTTTTTAAATTTTGTTTTCTGTGTCGATGCTTGTAATTTTCATATGATAGCTTGCATAGATCACTTTACCATTAGCATCAAGGTTTCTCTTGGAAATATCTGTTCCTAGGGGAGGTTTGTTAGCTGTAGATGGCTCTTGGCTTTTGTGTCTGTCCCAAGATTCTACCTTCCCAATCTATTAAGGGTGAGATATTTCTATCTATTTGGCTCACCACCCAGCACTTCGGTACTGGACCATAGCGATGTTTATAACCCCTGAAAATCAGTGTTGTCATACAAGGGAAAACAACTGATTACAATAGGTATGACAGCCTGTGTAAAGCAGTACAATTAGCAGTAACAGTTGCATCAAGCACAACCTAGAAATTGACAAACTGTGGTAATTATTAATTTAGTACATTTAACTATAAGAGCAAGATCTACTGTTATATGGCAAAGTCCAACATAAACTAGGGACTTGTATGCAGTGAGTTTCTTCTTAGTAGAGTGATTTTATCCTGTGTTGGAGGAAATTTAAGAAGGATAGGGGACAAAACAGAGAGATAAATGAAGAGAAATATAGGAGAAGCAAACTTTGGAGAACAAAGAATGATCACACAAACTTTGAGGAACTGGAGAAGGGGTCAGGAGAGAGAGAATGAAGGAGAAAGCAAAAGATTATTGAAGTGGACCAGTTAGACTAGAGACAATGTTCACTTGCATTAAAATATCATAAAATCAAGAGATACCATTGCAGGTACATTTGGCTCTTCCTGGTCTTGCAGAGCCACTGGTTGCATGGTAGAAGTGTTTGTACTGTTCCACTCACAATCTTCTCAGCCTCTGTGATCCTGAAACTTCCTGCCTCACTGTTTCTGTGCATGTGTGGAGATAGTCCAAGGCTCCTCCTCTTGGTTTAATCTCCTCTCCCACACGGGTGTTCCATGGTCTTTTAAATCCTGCTGTGTCCCTCTCTCAAGCCAATGGTCACAGGGCAGGAAGGGTCATGGGCAGCCTCTTCTATGGTCACTAACCTTGTTGTCACTAGGGGCTTTAATTAATCACTAGGGCACATCACACACACACACACACACACACACACACACACACACACGTGGTGGCCTGTTGGGGAAGGAGCAGTGCTGACAAAATTTGTTGCTAGGCTGCCATATCTGTGTGGAGGAAAGCAAAAGAGGTGAGGTGCCTTATATCCCAAATCTATCCTGTTTGCCTTGAGAGAGCCATGCAATTCAGCAGTCAATTAGTTTCTTTGTGACTTCAAAGTATGCTGATTCTTGCTTGGCATGCAGGTGGCAGTGCCCTTGGCAGCCCTGTGGGCTAGATCACTGTTTATATTTATAAAGTCCTATGTCTATGTTTTGTTTGATATATGCCTGTTATGTCAGATTTATTTTGGCATCAGGATTTATGTCCTTTCCTTTCTTCCAGTTACCTGCTGTCTTGGTTACTTTTTTCCAACCCTGGCCCCCAAAAGACTCATGTGCATCCTTTTATACAAATAGCATTTAGTCCATCTCTAAGAGTTGCCAAGGTCCTAACAGTTTCAGCATTGCTAAAAACTCCAAGCCCCAAGTCTCCTCTGAGATGTTAGGCAAACTCTTAGCTATGAGTCCCTGTACAAATGAAAAGTTAAACACTTCCAACATTCAATGGCACAAAATACACATAACCATTACAAAAGGTACAAACACGGGTATACAGAGCATTGGAAACAAAGCAAGTCCAACAACCAGCAGGGCCAACATTGTGTCCTATATTTCCAAATCCAGCATCTGAAACAACTTGTGGCACATTGTGAGCTCCAAAGGGCTTGTATGATTCCACACCTATTGCATTTCCAGCAGTTACAGCTCCTAGGGCTTCTCTCTTGGGCCCACTTTGCTCCCTCCTTACAGCCTTCCTCAGATGATCCATGTTCCTGGCTTTTCTAAACTTCTGAGGTCTCCAGGGCACCTTTTGCTTCACACTCGCAGCTTCACACACTGCCCCCTCAGGGGCACACTGCCTGGCCTCCCAGGCCTTCTGAAATCTGGGTGGAAGCCTCTTTAACCTCAGAACTCTTGCATTATCCATGCACCTAAAGCTAGGGCCATGTGGATGATGCCAAGCTCACCTGCCACCTAAAGCAATAGCCAAGCTTGGGGTTGAGTGCCTGGATCGCTGGGCACTCTGAATCCAATTTTGAGGAACAAATTCTCTATGCTGCCGCTTTTCTGGAAGCTGGTATGGCCAGCGCCACCATTCTGGAACACGGCACTCTGTGGCTTCCTTCTCAAGGCAAGGTCTTTCACCTTTGCAGTTTTGAGAATCCAAAGGATGGAGACTTGCTGCCCCTTGTGATGCCCTCAGGCCATCTTTTCCACTCTCTTCTTCCTCTTCATCAATCAGGATCTCCTCAATCCCACCTTTGCAATCCACAGCTTTACTGGGGCTTCCTTTCTGGCCAAACTCACAACATTTTAAATCATCCTGCTGGACTCTTTGCTTTTCATTCTCAATATGCATCTGGCTAAAAGCCCCCAACAATAGCCACGCCACTGCCCCAACATTTGACTGCCTTGCAATTTCTTTTGCCAGATTAACCAGTCTGCTGCTGCCCTTAATCTCAGTTTTAGGCAAAGTCTTTGGACAGGAGCAAAATGCAGATAAACTTTCTGCCAAGCCGTAACACACATCATCTGGAGTCCAACAACCAATGCAGTCCCTCTTTCCAGCAGAAACCTTCTGAACCCAGTCTTTACTGGCAGGATTTCTGTCAACCTTCTGGTCTTTTGTGCTCTGACCAGAATCTCCCAGACCAAACAGCCAAAGATGTTTCAGTTCTAGTCTTTCAGGCCACATCTCTGAGCCTTTCCAAACTCTTCCCACAAGCCATTTCCAAAGACTCTTGGTCAGGTATAGTCACAGCAACAACTCCACTTTCCTGGCACCAAATTCTGTCTTGGTTACTTTTTTCTCATTGCTGGAACAAAATACCTGACACCCAAAATGAAGGAAGGAAAAGTTTATTTAGCTTACAGTTTGTGGAGGTTTCAGTCCATTCTCAACTGGCTGTGAGGCAGAGTGGCACATGGCAGAGGGCAACAGTTTATGGCAGCAAACAACGAGCAAATGCGTAGAATGGCAGGCAAGCAGCCTCTTTCTCTCCCTTACACATACAAACTATCCGCCCTAGGGCAGGTATAACTCTTACACCCATAATCCCAGCATTGGATCATGGATCAGTCATAAACTCTAAAAGCCACTCCATAACTGCATGAGGATTTGTGGGGACATGCAGTCACAGACCATAACACCTGTTTTTTTAGTTGATTTTGTCTGAGTAGCTCCAACATGGCTCCTCCTTTACTCAGCTGTGTAGAATCCAAAACCCAGAAGTTACTATTCTTGCTAAGAATTTTGTTGATAGCAAATACAAAACATTGTCCTCAAAGCACTCAGACCATTAACCATACTTGATTCAGCAGGGAAAGTATGCCTTTCCTCATAATCAGCAAGACAATGGATCACAGATGGTACTAACCATAGGATGATTCTGACCACTAAAATTCTGGTTTGGCATAGGATCATTTGTCATAGTTTCAGAGAAAGGTAATGGTAAGGCCAAAATTAATATGGGTTTGGACTGAGACAATAGCAATGAGAATGCAAAGGAATATAAGAATTACATTTATGGTAAAGATGAAGTCAACTGGGTCGAGTAACTGATCCACAGTGAGAATGAGGAGAAAGATTTGAAAGATATTAAAAAGTTCAGCCTAGGAGGCTTAAGAGAGGGGAATCATACATTAGAATTCACATGAAGATATTGAAACTGATGTCAACAATTTCATAATGGAAACATCAGCAAACAGTCATCTTTATTTTGCAGAAAATGGTAAGGAGTATGGTATTTGGAAATTTCTGGAAAGTTACCTTGAACCACTGGTCTTGTTAGGGCAGGTTGAGTGTATCACCTTTGTGCTGCTATGGCACTGGCTTCTTTCCTATCTCAGCACTTCATTTTCTTTACTGGAACTGACATTCTCATGCTGTCATTATTGGACTGCAGAATTGGCAGGGGCAGAAAACATAACCCTTGCACTCACCTTTGTATTATGACACTAGACATAGAGACCCATAAAGACACATGCTCAAAACGATTTTAACTGTTGACCATAAAAGTCTTCTCTGACAATGTAACATTTGATCTGAGATCTACATAATGTGAAGGTATAGCAGACTGATCAAAGTGTGAATGGGAGATGATTCCAAGGAAATAATAAATCACCCAGTGAAAAATCCCTAAATAGGCATGAAAAGTGACAAGAATGATAGATGTGTATGTTCAGGAAAAGAGAGAGTATTTTGAGGGGGATTAATAGCAATGTATCCTTTACTGTAGCAATTTTTAGTTTAAACACACAATATATATTTTGATCACTGTGTGTGTGTGTGTGTGTGTGTGTGTGTGTGTGTGTAGAAAGATCAGACTGATTGAAGCATACTGAGAGTGAAGGGAGAATAGACAGAACACAAAATAGAAGTTTAGCAAAACCCACTTGATGTGTGGTTTTATGGGCAGCTTGGGCGCAGCTATCTTTCTTTAAACGTGATAGTAAGCTACATCGATATTTAAGGAAGAGTAAAAGATGATCTCTTATTTTTCATTCAACAAATATTTATTCAGTATATGCTTTTTGCTGCTGGAGACATTGCAATTACCAAATAAATCTTGCCTTTATGGAGGGTATGTTTTGTATATTGATATTTTCACAAAGAAGATTCTGAATGTATTGTGGAGAAAGGATTAATATTAGAAAACTGTGAAGGGCCTGGGAATCTCTATAGGTATCCCAAGTGGGAGATTAAAGTGAATCAGACTAGATGAATGACAGTGGAGAAAAAGAAATCAATAACTTTTTTTTCAGATAGTCTACCAGGTTGCTGATGGACACAAAAGTAGATGAATGAGAAAACTTTTCAGAACTTTCCAGATACTGAAGACATATTTTTTATGTTAATTGGGAAACAGAGCTTTGGAACCAGAACTGGGAGCTTTTGTGGTCATTTTTAATTACAGAAACCTGGTAGATATTTAAGAAGAAGCAGTTGCAAATATAAATCCAGAGCTTTGAGAGAGATCATCATGTGAGATGATGCTTGAGAATCTTGGCAAATAGAAGGTATGGAGGGGATAAATAATCATCTCTGAATAGAGAAGAGGCTCTAAGAGAAAGAACACTATCAGAGAAGACAGAGGAGGCCTCCTCCAAAGAGAGAGAGGAGAAGTGGGAGAGGTTACGTTTCAACTAGTAAGGAGTTTTCCAGTATGGTGAATAACACAGAGACAGTGAGGGCAAAATGGTGACCACTGCACTTGGCAAGATAGTAGTTCCCGGGTAGATACCTTGGCTAGAACAGTTTCTATAGAGTGGAAAAGACCTATAATAACAAATGTTAACCATTTCATAGTGTCTATCGGCTTCCAACTAAGTGTTTTCCATGTTACCTTTCATTATAATTAACCCCTGAATTAAATCTCATTACTCTTCTATTACACTTCGGAGGAAAATGAGTACAGAAACATCAAATGATCTGCTTCATATTTAGGGAAAGTGCTCGGATTTGAACCCAGCCTGGCTGACTTTAGCATCTGAGATTTCCATTATCACTGTACTTCTTTGCAGCCCAATTAAAGTGGCTTGCTAGGGAGACAAAGAAAACAGCAAACAGAAAATTTTCAAGACGTTTTAAAGTCATGGGAAACTAGGAAATGGGCTTATAACTGGTGGAGACCACAGGCCAGCAAGGGATTTTGGCAGGAGCTGCTACAGCATGTGTCCATGATGGAAGAACGTGGTACAGAGGAAAAATTGATATTGCGGTTTAGAAGGATCTAATCATGCCAGCAAAACCCTTGCACTTGGTCTGGGCCTTGTAGAGGCAGAGCTGAATTACAACAAATTACTTAACCAGCAAGTGACAGAAGTAGGATTTAATTCCTGATCTGGGGCTCCTGGTTTAGTGCTCAGGTCACTAGACCGTGCTTTTTCACAGCCGGCCTGCTCCTCTTCTGAAAGACTACTTCTCCCAGGTGCCAGCAGGAACCCCACTGCTTGAGATACAGAAGTCCCTGATTCAATTTCTTGCTGAAATGGAGTCTTCACAAATACGGATAATCCTCCATCTCATATTTACTCACTTGGTTGACTTCCCGTTTTTCACACTCCCACAACAGGCTGTGCAGCTTCTATTTTCCAAGGCATTCCAATAAATGTGAGGTGATATCATGACCGAGTATATCCTGAAATGCATAATTCCCCCCTTCATCATTTTTGAAACAAATGGATGAGTTGCAAAGGAGCGACGCTCATGAAATGTTTAATTTGAGGTTTCACTTTTGCAAATGTTAAGAAGCATAATTAAGGTTCAGGCAATACACAAATGTCTTCTGGAATACACAACAAACTAGTTTTTCATGAAGAGTTTTGAGGACATTTTCCGCTTAAACCCAACCATTTTGCAGATGCTGTCTTGTGTTTCACAAGCACTCTGCATGCTGTTAAGAGACAGGTCACATAGTCCTTATGGCTGTGGCAAATAAATAACAAATACAGCTCTCACTGTGACAATTTGCAGGAGAGAGTGTGTGAGCGACTGGGTGCTGGTTTTATATTTCTTTTATTCTCCTAATGCAGGGCAACTTTCTCCAATTTCATTCTGATGTCTTATATCATTAAAAAAGTAGAGAGAGAGAAAGAAATGGGTTAGACAGGGACAGGGGCAGAATGACTAAGGTTTCTGGACAAAAGGGGGTCACAGAAAGGAGTTGAAAGCTTGGGTAAAAGCATCAAATAATTTCCATACATTTTCTCTGAATCATGATGCCATATAATTTTTTAATGAAAGAAAAGTAATTTATACCCAGCAGACCTGTTGTACACACAAGATGAAAGAGGAAAATTGTTGAGAGTATCCTTACTTTAGATGGTGAGGAAAGGGATATTTGTGTTCATATATCTGAAACAGCTATTTCTTTAGTGGAATACCTAGGCCCAGTTTCCTCAGCAGCATTAATTGAAGAGACTGTCCTTTTCTCAATGTGTTGTTGAGTCTTCTGTGGAAAATCCATTGGCTGTAGATACATGTTTTTATTCCTGAGATCTCTATTCTTTTGTAATGGTCTGTGTGTGTGTTTTTAAGTCAATATCATGGTGTTTTGGTTATTATGCCTCTGCAGTTGTCTCCTAATCAGGAGTTGTGATGCCTTATAAAATGTATTATATTGGTGTATAGGAAGTTGCTCCTGTTGGTTTTGTATACTACTGCTTTACTAAATTCATTTTTCCATTATGATAGCCTTTAGATGTTAGATGGAGTCTACAGATTTGACTTCCATCCGTACTTATATACTTTTATTTTTCCTCTTGCTTAGGTGATTTGGCTAAAACGTCTATGATTGTGGACACTCTTGTCTTTTTCCTGATCTTAGAGGAAATGTGTTTAGCTTTCCTCCACTCAGCATGATGCTGCCTGTGGGTTTTTACATCTAGCCCGCTTTGCTCAGCCTTTATGGAGAGTACGGTGGAAGTTCCTCAGAAAAACAAAATAAATCTTTTCTATGATTTGCTGGCCCCCTTCGCACTCTTGACCAAAAGGAAAACCAAAGGGAATGAAATCAGCATACCAGAGAGAAGCCTATGTCTATCGCAGCACTACTCATGATAGCTAAGCTGTGGGATCTGCCTAGGTGTCCCTTAGCAGATGAAAGTATAAAAAATGTGTTAAAAACACACTATGGTGTATTTTTCAACCGTAATAAGAATGAAACCATGTAATTTTCAGGAACAAAAATGTAGAACTAGAGGTCACTATGTTAAGTGCAAGATACAAAAAGAAAAGAAAAGTTACAAAAAGAAAAGTCACAAAAAGAAAAGTACTGCAGGTTTTCTCCATCTCTTTCTCCCATGTCCCCCTCCCTCAACCCTCTTTCTCACTCTCCTTTTCTCTCATATGTGGAAGCTAAAAAAATATGTCAACCTAAAACTAAGTAATGACCACTAGAGATCCAGAAGTGGGTGTGTGTGGGAGTGTTGAACTTGATCAGTACACACTGTCCATTAGTAAGTACAATATATGAGATAACACAAATTCCCCAAAGAAGCCAACAAATATGTGCTTCTTAACTATAAGAATAGATTCAGGACTGCATTAGATGATTGAAATCGGTGGTAGCAAATATTTGAATATGACAGTGCCTCTTGGTATTGAAATGTAACCTGACCCCTAAGGAGGCTGCTGTACTTTTAGAATTCATCTAGTAAGAGAATGTATAACCACACTGGCCTAAATTCAATAAGACTTATACACAATTCTCCTGTATTTTATTCACCAATATAGTATTTCATATATTTAAAAAATAAAAGTATGCATAGATGCTTATGGTTGTGTATGTTTAATCTGGAATTTGGACACAATCACAGTAAAACTTCAGATGGTGAAAATGTATTTTTTTTCAAATTGTAAATGACAGAAAACTGAAACTTGAAGCAATACACAAAATAATTTTCACTTCTATAACAGAAAAATTCAGAAGTAGATATAATTTAGGCATGGCTGGACCTAGGATTTAAAATAATATTAATCAAAATATGTTCTCTTTCTATCTCTAAGCCCTTTTTTCTTACAGGTTTTATTAGTATTGGATTTGTTCTTAATCTCCACCTTGTAGCTAGTCTTGCATTAGAAAGTGATCCATTCTTACCAATCTATGTCCTGGAATTATGTATCCTTGGCTCTGATTGCCATAGCTTTGGCTTCATTAATGTTTCTACACCAATCGCTAGAGATGGGAAAGCCTGATTTTGTCATCAGCAAATGATTCATGAACCACTCCAGGAATCACAGGTCTGCGTGAACCTCATGAACTAGAAATGAAGAAAGAGGCCCTCTAAGAAAAACACAGTAAGTATGAGTGCATGTTAGACAGACAAAAGGACAGTCTGGCAGCTGTGAAGTCCTCATACAGTGTCTCCAGTGCCATCCAACTCACCTGGCACATGATTTGCACATCATTGCTCAAAAGATAATACAGTGGGAAAAAATGTGTCCTTACCTTGTTTCTTCGCTTTCATGGGCTCATTCACTTATTTGGAAAGAACCAATTCTGTATATATTCTGTATTGTGTTTTTTACTAGGGGTTCCAATTTGATTAAGACATAGTTATTATTCTTAATGAGCTCTAAACCTAGCACAAAAGCAAAATCACCTAGTAATAAGCCAAATGTTGTGAAAGTACAGAGCAAGACATAACTAATTTCATACAGAGAATGGGAACACTTCATGAGCATAGTGACATCTGGGCTAAGGCCTGTAAAATAAGAATTTCTGGCCAGAATTTTAAAAAACAAATACAGTATGGTATAAATGACTGAAGTATGACAAGCTCATTTCATGCTGAATTTGGACAGCTTAATGCCTGTTGCTGCTTGAGTTGACAAAGGAAGGTGCATGAGGATTAGGAGGGAAAATGCAGCGCTAAGAAATACCAGAGATAGAAGCACCCCTGGGTAAGGAAGGTCAGGAGTTTAAAGCAGTAATCTCCAGATTTAGAAGAAAAATCCCACACAACATCCCAGGTCACTGTTTGATCATGCAACTTTTTCCAGGAGATATTTAGCAGGAACCAAGTCAATTAAAAAGAGGAGGGGGGAAAGGCTCCCCATCACCTTTTGGTGGAAGAGAGAGAGCAAAGGGAAGAAAGTTAGTTTACTGAATTAAGTCTTTGGGAGCAGAGATCTGAACCACTTTAATCTCTTGGCTTATGAGGAGAAAAGAAACATCAGAATGTTGTGAGTGAATTTTTGCAATCTAAGAGGCAGCTGACCTTGCTAGCATTTGGAAGTAGAATGTGAAGAATATTGGAAAGTTTTAAAGTCTTAAATTCAAGAGTTGCTTTTTCACTCTTTAAAGCTGGTGGTCAGTCTACTCCTAAAAGTCCGTGTTCAGGTAGCTCTTCTGTACTGGCAAAGGGTTTGAAAAAGTGAGCATTAGCCTCTACAGGAGTTTCCCTTCTGTGTGAACATAGCTTTCAGAGAGACATAGAAAGATGTCTGTGTTGGTCAACTTGATGTCTCTGTAACCAAATACCTGCCCTATACAATTTAAAGGAAGAAGAGTTTGTTAATCGTACAGGTGCAAAGGTTTCTGCCCACAGTTGGCTGACTCTAAGGATGGAACATCATGGTGGAAAGACATAGATGAGCAAAGATGAAAACCTTCACGATATATTCTCATAAAATCAGTTGAACCCATATGGAGACACATAAACAACACACCTAATGTCATATTTACTCTATTTCTTAAGTAAAGGCAATCCTAGTACGGCTCTTTGTGATGAGCTAAATTAAAGGTATTTTTAATGCATTCACAACAGAAAGAAATAACTTTTCAAAACTTTTTATTTACTGGTTTAAATACTTAACTATATAATTTAGTCCATTATTCTCAGGTGGTATCGAATCTTTAATAACACTATCAGTGAGAGCCATATACACGTCTATATTTTCTTTTTTTTTTTTTAAATTTTATATTAAAGACAAAAGAATGGAGACATATGAACCAGAAAAGCCATAAACAATACAGAAAATACAAAGTTATACAGAATATAGTAGGGAATTAGAACTGGATGTTGTATTACATAGTTATCTTCACATTAGTTAACACAAAAACATTAAAGGAAATACCAAATTATAGATAAGATAGTAGGGAATTTGCACTGGATGCTGTAT
>PVLD010008653.1:0-82433 GCA_004027595.1 Dinomys branickii
GACTTTCCCACGTCTCGCCCCGGCAGCCTGGTCCGCCCTACCACATCTCCCCCGGCATCTCAGAGAAATACGCCCAGTTTAAACTTCCCAGCCGAGGTTCCGGCATTCACGCTCACCAAGTCTGTCTCGAGCTGGTGGTGTTTATTAAGGAGGTTCGCTCCCTTGCTGCTCACCCGGTCGCCATCTTCCTGAGTTCTAGATTTATATTTTTAAAAAAAACTAAAGTTGATCCCTTTCTCTCAGTATATCAGCTATGTCAGGAGACATGATCAACAGCTGTACATGCATTCTAATAAAAGAAATTTAAAAATTTATTTTAAATTTATTTTAACCATTGGCTAAAAAAATTATAAAATTATCTCAAGATCCTCAGTGGAGATTATTGTAATGAAAAAATAGTTCAAGAAAATTTAAATTTTGCGTGAATTCATAACATTTTAGCAGCAATAATGTCAACGGCAACAAAACATGTTACATTATTCATTTTGTTGTCTTAACACCTCTCTCTTTTCTCTACTTAATGAAAAACAAATTGTGTGTGTCTCCTCAATTCATCATAAGCACAGACTTTGTTATAATTAGGCAAACAATGAAGGTCTAAGACCAAATATTCACTCAATTACTCTAGGATTATAACTTTAGAATTTCATGGCATTTTGAGCTTTTTCCCATTCATTCCAGAGGGCTTAAACAGCTTGCCTTTTGCAAGGCACTAAAGATTTAATTGGAAAGAAGATATCTTTTTTTAATGACATCTTCATGCTGTGTTCAATCTAGTAGTGTTATAGGCAGCTGAGTTAGGTAGAAATATTATAGGCAGTCAGACAGGGCCGGGCCCTCGAAGGAGCCAATATGCAGGACAAGATAAGATACCTGTGGACCAGACCTCAAGAGAGAAAGACTAAACAAATATCCCCACAGACCTCCCTAGGTGTGAACACCAGGGGTTGATATTCTAAATAGGTAGTGATCACCTTGAAGAGTCATTGACCTGACCCCTTATGGGAAAAGCCCTGTTCTATATTCCAGCTACTTTCTATGTGACTTGCTTCCCCATTGGATCCCAATTTAATCAGTTTTACCTGAACAATTTTTATTGGCTGACCATACCTTGGACCTGCCTCACCTCGTGGTTTTGCTCTATAAAAGTCTCTAGGAAAGACAGAGTCTTGGGGTAACCCACTCGGGTTACTTCTGTCCCTCTCTTGGACAGAAGCTTTCTTTCTCTCAATAAATATATTCTGCTCTTAACCTCCGTTGTTCCTAAAATTCATTCTTTGGTTTTAGAGAACACAAATTCAAACTTGTTTCAGATATCGCTCAGGTTGGGAGTTTTTATTTTCCTGTATCAGTAGGAAGTGAAAGAAAAATAATTAGCTATTCGACAATGCGATAAGTTCTCCTTTAGAATAATCGTGGGAAGGGTTGCTCATCGCAACCAATCACAAAAAGCCTGACAATGTGAGTTCTGGACCTTTATCTTCTACCTGCAAGTGTGTAGAAAGTTTATCAGTGCTCCGAGGCAATTTCTTTTCAGCAAAATGAATGTGTGGCTTGGAAGGACAATTGTCCTTTATATTTGTATCTTTGTGTTCCATGTGCCAGCCTGAGACTTCTTAGATCCTAGACGTTGCTTGTTTTCCAGGGAACTATCCAGACAAGCAAACCTTTTTTTCTCTAATTCTCAAGTGTCTGACCAGCCCATATGTTATCCCTTCTTTTATCAGCCTTTGCCCATAATATGAAGAGAAAGCAGGAATTAGTCTTCTCTAGGTAAGAATCCTTTCATCCCTTGATCATACAAACTAGATTTTGAAATTAATGGCTTCTTTTATTTATTTATTTATTTTTATTTTTTTGGCGGTACTGGGGTTTGAACTCAGGACCCTGCGCTTGCTAGGCAGGCGCTTATTCCACTGAGCTATATCTCCAGCCCCCTAAAATTAATGTTTTCAAATGAGAAATACCTTCATTCCTTTTCAGAATAATACTTAATAATAAATGTATGTGCCCTTATAACATGATTTTCATAAGGATATTTTCACTATAATACTTATTTTAAGTTTCTGCTCATACATTACATGAGAATGAAATGAAGCAGAAAATTCTTTGTATGATACCAAAACCAATACTAAAATTAGAATATTGCTATATTCAAAATGAGTAAGTATTCAGAATATGTAAGTATTCAAAGTATTCGCTGTGCTGTTTATATGGTTTTCCATAAGAATTTTGTGCCTGAAATGAGAATTTCTCCTCTGTATTATTTAGCTGAATGTTTTAACAAGAGGGTCTATTTGATGTTTGTTCTTATAGTCATAGGAAATGTTACATTATTCATTTTGTTAACACTTTTTTATTTTTCTCCACATATCAAAATATAAATAAATATGTAAATAAGTGCCTTCAATGTATTATAGCACAGGTTTCTTTTTACAATGTTTCTGATATAGGCTTCTTTTTAAAAGTTTTCATAGGAGTGTGGCTGGAAGTAAATTTATTCATTTATTAAAATTACTGAAAGCAGCACAAGTGATTTTTTGTTGAGTTGACTTTACTCCGTGTGCTTATTTTCCCCTTAAGTTATTCAATAAAACAATGATAAAGAGTAGATCAGTGAGTACAGGGAAACTGGGAATGTATTCATCGGTCTATTTACGTATATGCATTTCATTTAAGTTAGAGTCTGGTGGCTTTGATGTGAGCTGTGTGAAGCCATGATGGGACTCAGTTGTACTGACTGAATACGCAACAGGACATACAGATATTACAGAGGGCCAGGGTGATTGTTAAGCATGAGTTGTACAGATGTGGTGGGGGGAGGGAGTTCATTTGTATTCTCCATAGCTTTCCATGGGAATAAATTTTGATATTTTAAAAATAGATATGTGAATTATGATAATATTTCAAAGTGTGAAATTTAAACCTGTTGCACTACCATTCTGACAGCCTTTGGAACTCATATTTGATATAGTAGAGAGAGACTTATGGTAAGATTCTAATAATTTTCTAGTCTAATTATTTATCAAGTGTTACTCTTTAGTTCATGTAATTTATCCTATATGATTATAACATTTTCCAAGCCAGTGAGCACATATTGGGGATTAATTCTTTAAGCCACCTGCTGTTGATAAATTACTATTGGATTGAGCGATCTCTTAGGTTAGGGTAGAGTTATATTTTCTATGTTGAAAACTTCATTTCCGAAACCAGAATGCTAATGAGATTTAAAAAGAGTGGTTGGTCCTTTCTCTGTGTAACTTGAAGTCAAAATTACCTAAATATTGAATGACCTTATTACTTTTGTGGATTGTTTTGTTTTAAGTCATTTGTAAAAGACACAAGAATGATAAACTTCACTGTAAGCTAAAATCTATAACTATTATGTGAATTTTGCATTTTATTTTACATTTGATGAACTACAAAAAATTAAGCTGCATTTCATACAAAGAGTTTACAATGAATAGTGTCCTTTGCAATGACATTATTTTTACCTCAGTCAAATTTTAAAACTTTCGTCACAGTCAATGTATTGTGTGATGTAAACATAATGCATAGACAAGAACCAGAGAAACTGGTTCTTAAACTTAGTTTATTATATTATATGCCATAGTCAGCTGGAGATATAAAACCCTAGCCATGTTATATATCTGCAATCTCACAAAAACATCATAGGTTACCTTATTTTTTTTTTTTTTTTTTTTTTTTTTGCGGTACTGGGGATCGAACTCAGGACCCTGCGCTTGCTAGGCAAGCGCTTATTCCACTGAGCTATATCCCCAGCCCCCCATAGGTTGCCTTAGAAATAATAACATCATCTGTTAACGTTTTACTAACCCCCACATTACATTACATAGTGTATTTGTGTTAAGGTTTTTTTGTTATTGTTTCCTATTGTTATTAGTTCAGAAAATATAAATTGAACTTGGAAATATGTATTAACTGGACACAGTTTTAAATTTGTTAAATCATATCATACAGGGAGATGGTATTCTTTTAAGGAATATAAAGAACCTTTTCAAATATTAACTCCTTGCATAAAACAGTTGGATTACAAAACACACCAGATTTGTGTGCTACTCTATTATATCTCTATTATATTTTTCCCCAGTTTCAATTTTGAGCCAGTTTAAGCTATGTTACTCAAGTAAGACATTGAATAAAACATTTCCCCGTCTTGATATTTTAACCAATTGTGAAGCAGACTATACGAAAATGGCACTGAACAAAGAGCTTGTTGTATAGCCAGGAAAGCTGTCTAGAAAGTATGGCTCAGACAGAGAATTAAAAAGAACTCCTTAAATCTTTTCCTTGAACTGAACTTTGGCAAATCTATGTCTTAATTATTGTGATGAGTGATTTGAGGATCAGCTTGATTGCATCATGAAGAGATCAGGTTTGTGTCAAGTATGAGTCTGTGCACTTTTGTGAGAATGTCTTTGTATGACTCACATTTAAAATGCTAGACTTTGAATGAAGCTGATTACCTCGTGTAGTAATGGAGGTCCACATCAAATTAATGACTTGCACAGAATAAAAAAGAATCCACTGCCTCTCCCAGCCAGAGTGAGAGGATTTTCCACCAACTACTTGATATAGGACAGTAATGGGAGTGCTAACTCTCTGGGGTCTCCAGTCTGTCAGACCGTGAGCAGATCTCGGATTTGCCAGTGACATAAGAAATCTCTTTACAAATAGATGCTTGCTCTATTTGATCTTCTTTCTCCTGGGAACTCGTAAGAAAAGAGAAGGTAATTCTGCAATCAGTGGGAAGACAGACCCAGAAAGAAACCCCGAGACAATATGGTTTAGTCCCAAGTCCACATATGGTGGGAGGATTGTCAAATAATGACCCCCAGCAGAATGGAATTTTTGTGCTAGTCACTTGCTGTATTGACAGAAGAAAGCGGAGTTGGTGTCCTCTAGCTGTTTTCAACTTTGACTGTAAGTTGTGTTCCTCTGTGAGAGGAGGAGCAGGGAAAGGATGACGCTTTCTCCTAAAATTAAAGTTCACCTTGAAAGCAAAGTAAGTCTGGATACATCCAACCCAACAAAACTTCAAAACTTAAAGGAGAAAATCAATATGCAGTGATACTGCAATATGCAATTTTCCTTTAAGTAAACTCTATGGTAAGTAATAAACAATGAAATATACTCTGTGAAAATAACCAATAATATGATTTCCCTGCATTTCAACTACATAATTGAATGGCATCAATTATTGCTTTAAATTAAGAGTCTCTGAACAGTACTAAATAATTCAATCATATAGAGGCATAAGTGCTTTTCTAAAAAAGCACTAATACATAAGAATAGTTTCAGAGATGAATGCTATTCTTTTTTTAAAAAAGTAATGAAATTCTTGTGGCTTTACAACTGGAATTGACTATATGCCAATATATTTAACTTAGTCTTCTTCATTTAAATGCTGAGAAATTTAAAAAATAAATCAAGTAAGTTCCTAAACAGGTGAGTAATGCAAAGTCTTATGGATAAGCTTACAGAAAATTTGTGTTCAAATCAGTGCTATGAAATGCCTTCTAGATAAAGTCACACTGAGCTCTATCTTCTTGGTTGAGAGCAGAGTGAATATGTCATCCACAGAGAAATTATGCTTAGGAGTTAAGTATATAGGTTTATGTTTTCTGTGAAAACCTTCACCTTTAAGGGTATTTCATTATTTCTTAACACACAAGAATAAGTGTAAGGGAAGGAAAGTAGAAGGAAGGAAAGAGAAAGAGGGAGAGGAAGGAAGGAAGGAAGGAAAGAAGGAAGGAAGGAAGGAAGGAAGGAAGGAAGGAAGGAAGGAAGGAAGGAAGGAAGGAAGGAAGGAAGAGGCATATTATAAAAGGCAAAAAGTATATTCATATATTTGGCTTTTTAATAAAAATATGATGCTCTAAAAGTTTCCAAGGAGGGAGGGAAAGGGAAGGAGATTGATTAGAATAAAAGGTTGTGCTGTGTACATGTAACCACTTCCTAAGATGACTGTAAACTGTGTGAATTGGAAGCATGTACAAGAAAAATAAAATAAAATTTAAAAAATTAATAAGACATCTCTAAGTAAAGTATCCAACTGCATTAAATGAGAACCACTCTCTGAAGAATATATTCAGTATTTAAGACTGATCAGAAGGAATCCTAGTGTACTGGGGGACTGGGTTCTTTTTTAAGAACATTAGATCACAGATTTATTCATTTGTATTCAGGACTTCAGATTTAAAAATTTTGACTCTTATATTCTATAGGAAAAAAGAAACATTAGAAACACTTGGACTAAGGAAATCTGTGGGGCTCTGGTTACTGTTATGCTGGCTTCTGGAGGAAGATGTTTCTTCATTTAGAAAATAAAGCAACTGCTTCTTGGTGACCACACAAGCAGGAATATGATGTTAGAATCTTATTAGTTAGGATGCTGGCCATGGTATTCAAAGTTGTAACTAAATGCTTCATCTTTGTACTGGAGATAATTATAGTACTTAACATATACAGTCATAATGGTGATCAAACTGGTTTACAAACCATCCTGGGGATGATGAACAGAGAACTGTAAGTTTAAAGATCAGATTTCATAGAGAAAGTATGTTCCAGATCATGTGTAATGGATTGAGGCATAATGAGAGGCTTCATGTGCTAACATTAGAAAAACTAATATTTTCTTGAAGCTTTTAGTTATTGACTATATTGTTTAAATTTTGCTTTAGAAAAACCTATTATAGTATGCTTAATTTTAATGAACTGTAGAATAGACAAAAAAAATCAGGACAGAAGTAATTGCAGTTATTTTGTAATAACATTACATATATTTTCTATGTGGGATTTTTAAGTCACAGATGTTAGGTGTGTTTGGATCTAACACCTGTTGAAATAATTTAAACATGAGAATGTCCTATGAATCTCATGATTAGTTATGAGATTCATAGGACACTTGGGCTTTAAATTTATGCTGTATCACTCCAGTAAAAATATACAACATTAGCATGTATGGGAAATAAAAAAGACTTAATAAATAAATTTTACAAAATTCACTTGGGAATTAAATATATAAAAGAATTATTTTAATTTTAAATCACAATTAAAACATTCAATCTCTTATCGAAAATGAAAATAAATTGAACTTAATTGTTCCACAAATTTTCATTTTTAAATTTGAAATATCTTGAACTTCTCTAGTTCAAAATAATAGAAAATTACCCCATTATGAAGTGATCATGGTCTAACTTGTTGCATATGAATTGTCCTCCACTACAATCAGAAACTCAGTAATGCTTACTATTTTAAGTTTAAAAGCAATCTCAGAGAACATATTCAACAGGTGTTATCTAGATAAGAAAGGGAAAACATTTTAAAAATTATTGTATCCCTTTTGAAGAATAATCCTAATTGAATTTTGTAGAGATGGGATAAACAGCTATACATTTGAATGTAGGATATATCACCAAAAAGCTTTGCTTTCATGCCATAAATGATGTACGTTTAAATGTGCTAGTTTGCTGATGATTCATTTAAAGGAAAAGAAACAAACAGATTGGTGGCATTTGTTAAGTCTTTGGACATAATTTTTTCCAAGAATTGAGGCTTTCTCAGGAGTAGAATGATTATTTTCCGATTATTTTTATTGTTTGTGATAGAATTGCAAAAAAAGAACTACTTGCAGTGATGTTGCTGGTAAGCTCCAAACTCATAAATCTGTGCCACTAAGATCATTGTCTCATTGTACTTACTAAGTCTCAAATCAAATTGGTACCAGAAAATGGGACTTTTACATAATTAAAGAAAAATCAACTATAATTCTCTATGACTCACTATGAACAAAACACTACACAGTTTCACAGAAAATATAATTCTAATGTAGAGTATTCTTAACTTTGTTGAAAGGTTGGTACTTGGCTTTTCTGGTACCTAATAATTCTTTTAAGAAACTCGACACCCTGTGCATTGTACAGTGCCTCTCTCTAACCTGTGGCTGATGGTGTTTCATATTGTTATACAGCTTTGGAAACCCATGACCATTTTATCATTTTTCTTGCTTATACACTATATTTGCTTTGCACCATTGGATATTAAAATTTTTGTCCTAATTAAAATATATTATTGCACTCAGAATTTTACCCAGTAATCCTTGTCAAACACTATATCACATTCATAAATTTCTCAAATGTGTCTTTAACATATCCCATCAAAATGTAATGCCAATATACACAGGTAAAAAGTCTAATGGAGTGTTTAAAATATATAGAAAAATTGAGAACAAGAGATGTGCTAAACACAGACAAAACTGTGAATAGGTAGAGATTTTGCCATAGTGTTGAGAAAAGCAGAAGGAAAACAAGGTGGTGAGATTCGAGCTTTGAATTATGCCTTGCGGGAAACTATGAAGGGTAAACACGTAGTCAAACATCTAATATAGGCATGACGTGGCCTGGGGTCTAATCGACACCTAAAGTGATATTAGATAAAGTCATGCAGTGTATCTTGGATCATGGATTTAATTTGTTCCAAGATTCTGGAGAAAATCACCACGGTCATTCGCCAAAAGCTTCTGTTTGTGAAACAAACTGCAAAGCATTGATGAAGTAAGCTGCCACTGTATTTGTCTGCTTATTAACGCACATATTTATGGATATGCACATGTATGTACATATATATGCATGTATCTATCATCTGTCTGTCTACCTATCATCCCTCTGTCTGTCTGTCTGTCTGTCTCTATCTGTCATCCATCACACTTGGTACTCGGAATAGACCTGAGAGCAGCTCACGTAGATAATTGATATTAATGACTCAAATGCTTTGAGCATTTATCTCAGGGGTTTCTACAACTGAATTCTTGCCTCTTTCAATGAGTTTCAGCAGCCTGGGGATATAGCTCAGTTGAATAAGCGCTTGCCTGGCAAGTGCAAGGTCCTGAGTTCGATCCCCGGTACCACAAAAAAAAAAAAAAAAAAAAAAAAAAAAAAAAAAAAAAAAAAAAAAAAAAAAAAAAAAAAAAAAAAAAAAAAAAAAAAAAAAAACAACAACAACAACAATCAATGAGTTTCAGCAAATGGACATAAAGCTGTAGAAGCAAAGCCTTTATCTTCCATTAATGTGTTGCTATATGTTCTCCCCAGCAGGGAAAAACTACCCAGTGCGGGGATTGGCTTCTATCTCCTTAGAAGTTCATGCCATAAAACTAAGCACATTTTTGTTGATTTAAATTCCTAGAATATGACACGTACCCTCGTACTCAGCAATCTGGATCTTTTTAAACTCTTACCCTAACTTAGCTTTTTACCCAGAAAGTTATTTTAGTTCTTCCTGTGCTACAAAGATCAAGACCATCATAGAAATAACTTTTCAGAGTTTTTAATAGCTACTTCATTATATTTCTGCGGCGAAGCCAAATTGAAATGAAAATTTTGTTTTATATTAATTATAAAATCTATGAATAAAACGATGCTCCCAAGCGCTCCCTAAAGGACTCTCCGCTCTTTCATTTATATATATTGTTAAACTTGTTTTTCTCTTGCTACTTTTACCGTCAGTTGGATCAATAGAACTGCAGTCTAGTGTTCAGAACAGGAGCCAACATGTATCAGTAACAAACTGACTACTCGCCCATGTAACATTTGGCTCAGTTCATTATCCCAATATTTGAATGCACAGTGAAATGCATTTTCAGGACTATGGCAGAAAGTCCATGTTGATTTTGACCCAGAGAGCTACAGCAGTCATTTACAAAGGGGAAAGTAGCATACCAGATCTTTACCAAACTAGCAAACACAGGGCTGGGGATATAGCTCAGTGGCACAAGTACCTACCTGGCAGGCACAAGGTCCTGAGTTCGATTCTCAGTACCAAAAAAAAAAAAATAGCAAACACAAAACAATATTATATTTGCGGAAGAATTACAAAATTTTTACCCTATTATGTACTTGGACAATGGAAATATGTCCATTACTATCAGATCAACGTACATGTAGGATATTTGATAAATTGCTGGGAATGCTCATGAGTTACCACACATGCAATTACTTTGGCTTCTACTTCACCTACCGTCCTACATGTTATCTTAGTGAGGCAAATTAAAGAGATTGTGACAGCTGAAGGCATTATAGGTATATTATTTTCCATACATCTTTTAAAACCACAAAGGAGCATTTTATTTAGCTTTGCTGAGATAACAGGTTATATTTTTGGCATCAAGGATAAACCACCTCTCAAATTCTGAAACTCTAGTTTTCAGGAGCTTTGATTATTTTCTTATATACATAATATCAGGTGGGTCTTGTATACTCATAATATCACTCTGTTGGGATTGTGAAATAGGGATTAAAAACACTCTAAGTGCTTTTGCAAAAATTGTAAGACTTACATGCTAGATCATGTTTAGGAGATAAACATGAAATTAAAGAATCTACCATCTGGTAATGCTTTTCAGAAGCATGAAAGATGAAAAGTATTGAGAATTCAAGGTGAATTAGATATAATTTTCTGAAACTAGTGGTTGTACATATTTGACAGGACTATGAATGTTGAAAGAATCCTTAGGGCCTACTTCAAGGGTCTTGTTTATTTGTCTGTTTGTTTTCTAAAGTTACTCATAACTTATGTTGAATGGGACCTAGAAGAAGAAAAAGATATTGAAGAGATCATGAAAAAATACTCTGAAAGGCTGAACTAAGACAATCATAAACAATTTTATAGAAAATACACGACCAATTCAAAATTTACTGCCATCTTTTGAGGGAGAAAAAGAGCAAAAGCAGACTTTCTTACTGTGTATACCTGAGGCAATTTCAGTGGTTGATCATTAAAAACCAGATGGCCTGACATTTATATCAAGATACGGATATTATTTGGCCAGCAAAACTCAAATTTCGGTATGCACAAAAATATTACATCCTTAAGTGTGTTTAACATGAAGGCACAAGAATAAAGTCAATCCTGAAGAATAAAACTAAGTAGAAATTAAAAAAAGTAAACTCCCACTACACCTGCTCCCGCTATATTGACACACATTCCTGAATCTTTAGTCAGGACGGTAGGGATGTCTATTATACATGGATTAAATACATAAAAGAAAGAGATAGGGATGTGATCATTGGGAGATGCCAGCTTGAATTACACGAGACCCTCTGAAGAGATGACTAAATTCTCAGTGTATCTGTGGATGACTGAGGCATAGACCAGTCGCGTGGAGCAGGACAGACTACACGTCTGTGCACGACAGCCACCCACAGCCTTTTTGCGTGCAGAGAATAAAGAGAAGGAGCTTGTTTTGTAGGAAGAGCTCCAGTCTTTCCATTAGCCTTGCGACACTGGTGCCCAGTTCCTTTCACCTTTCCGTTCAGAATCTTCAGTCTTCCAGCAGAGACGCATGCTGCCAACTCTGCAGCGAGCTTCCAGGTGCTCTCCCTTTGCCGTCTACTGGATCCTGTGGCTCTCCAGTACGCAGGGGACCATGTTGGATTCTTTTGTCTCTGAACCTGCATGTGACCACTGTGACTCTTCCATCTCTGGGTCTGAGTACTTAATAAATCCTTTTGTATAGTGATATGGACAATTTATATTCATTTTGCTATTCTAGAGAATCCTTGAACAGGTGTGTTTACAGATGAGTGTACACATGTGCAAATGTCACCCAAGGTGAGGGAGCAGCTTTGCAGCTCCCGGTGAGCGTTCTCCTATAGGATGGTGTGTATGCAGAATGAGCTCAACCAGGCATAACTGGGAGTGGGGCCTGTGTAGCTACATTTTTTTTCTTCTGAAGAAAAGATGATCAGGTTTACAAAGCTACAGTTACTTCTGGCAGTCACTAGACATTTGTGCAAGTAAGTGATGAACTTGCAGGATTAGATAAGAAAACTGGTGGCAGGAAAGATTGGGAAACAAATTTGTAGGTGAACATTTGAAGTGAGTGAGGCTAACAGGGTATTCTGAGCCTGTGTATGTGGTCACTTAGGCATTCACCCTCAAGGATGCTCTCCATGACTAGCAGCTCCAGGTAACAAATTACCTATGCTGTGATGATCAGTGAGACTCTTCGTAGTCTTCTGTTATCACTCAAGGTCCACATGAATGACGTGGCTAAAAGACAGAGACAAATGTGAGACAAGGTTTCTGCAGTATGCGATCTGTCCAGCACTGCAGGCTTTGATGTTCTCATTGAGCATCATGTCAGAGAACACTGGCCAGACTTCCGGCGGCTAATTCGTTGTAAGAGTTCTCTCTGCAGTGGACAGGCAGCAATTATTTTCATAGGAAAGGGTATTCCTTCTGTGTGCACATCTGGATTCCTTCCTGTAAGATGTATCTCCAACCTACCTTTCCATCAGCTAACAGAGTCTTTTACTTACTGCCATGTTTTTTTCACATAACATTATCTTTTATGATGGAATGGTTTGAAAGAGAGTGTAGCATGGGCTCTATCTTTATGACTTTTCTCCTTGCTGAGACAAAATACCCGACACCCAAAGTTAAAGGGGAAAGGTTTATTTAGCTCACAGTTTGTAGAGGTTTCAGTCCATAATTTGCTGGCTCCAAGGCAGGGTGGAATTCCAGAGGGGTAATTGTTCATGGTGGTGGAAGACACCAAAAGCTACAAGTGGCAGAGATAGACATAGAGATAGAGATGGAGATGGAAACAGAAAGAGAAAGACAGAGAGAGAGGGAGAGGAAGAAAGAGACGGAAAGCCTAAAGGAGAGATGAGAAAAAGAGGGAGAGGCAGGGAGAGAGAGAAAGGGGGAGAGAGAGAGAGAGAGAGAGAGAGAGAGAGAGAGAGAGAGGGAGGGAGAGAGAGAAAGAAAGAAAAGGTCTGTCTCTCACATTATATGCAGGATACTCCCCCCAGGGCAGGTACAGTACTCAGACTTTTAATCCCAGCACTGGACCACGAATTAATCACAGACTCTAGATTCTGTCACCTCCCAAAAGCCAGCCTCCATGAGGGCTGAACATCCAGACACAAACCATAATAGGTTCACATTTCTGTCTGCATCTCCATATATTATAGGCATTTAAAACTGAACAGGCTGATCACATATGTTCTTATTTTAATTTTGATCTTATCTATAAACACGACGGTATGGTTATGAGAGAGATTAAGATTTACTATTTTTTTTTTTTTTTTTTGCGGTACTGGGGATCGAACTCAGGACCCTGCGCTTGCTAGGCAAGCGCTTATTCCACTGAGCTATATCCCCAGCCAAAGATTTACTATAAACTCTGTCTACATTACTCACCCCCTAAATTCTATGAGATATACACGTTTTACTTAGATTTCCTTTGGGGATAATTTAGCTAAAATTTAGTGCCAGTGTAGATACAAGGTAATGTCTAACTTTATTGCCATTTTCTGGATAACAAAATGAATAACCATTATAAATTGTGGTTCACTGGGGCTGAGAATATGACTCAGTAGCACAAGTGCCTGCCTAGCAAGCACAAGGTCCTGAGTTAAATTCCTACTTAAAAAAAAAAAAAATATATATATATATATATATATATATATTATTGTTCATAAATATTTTAGAAGGCTGAAAATAAATCCAGAAGTATGGTTATTAATTACTGAAATTAAATTGATATCAATAAGCAAGTACATCCACAAATATATACTTTATTTTATTTACATTTAAAATATAAGAACATTGTAAAAGCTGGACATGATGGTATACAACTATAATACCAGCACTCTGGAGGCTGAGGCAGGAAGACAGAAAGTTTGAGATCTAGGTTACATAGTAAAACACTGTCTCGTAACAAAACAAAAGTATAAGTGGATTAAATAACTTATAGCAATGTAACTTATGGTATGCACATACTGTAAGATATATATATTTAAATTAAATATAAAAGCACTTAATTTAAACATTGGGCTCAGATTCCCAGGCAAAAGAAATGTTAAAAGTAAAATTTTTTGCCATATCAAGGTATCTGCAAGGGGAGATATACAGTCATACACAATCTCTGGTGACAGTGAAAGGTATTTCTATCAATTTTGAAATGATTTTGTGTCTTGTAAGAAATTTAAAGCATGACTATATTGAGAATCTTGTGCAATGTTAAGTATCAAAATTTTCTCCATTACTGCATCATGTATCAGATTTATGACCCCTAGAAACATCTTTTTAAAAAAAAAAACATTATTTCAGTTTCCTATTATAAATTTTTTAGGTTGAAAACTTGTGTATCTAAAGCTTTAGAAGAAGCACAAATGTGCTTCTACTAGACGGTGGTGGCGACCTTTGGCGTTCGTTCAATCCTCTGCATCCTTTAAAGTTCCCAAAGTGTATTTAAAGTACTGAATACATAGTTGGGGAGAAAAATGTTAGCCACATATTGTTTTCTTCTGACTTTTTTTTTTTTTTTTTTTGTCTTTCTGAGACAGGGTGTCCTGTGCAGTTCAGGCTGGCCTTGAGCTCACTTTGTAGCCCAGACTGGTCTCCACCTCACAGTGATCCTCCTGCCTCAGCCTCCCGAGGGCTGGGATTACGGCATGCGCCACCCTCCCCGGTAGCATATTGTTTTCTATATGGAAGAGCATACACAGCTACAAAAGTTCCCATCTTGCTACAGGCATTGCAGTCCACATGTGCACACCCGCTGCTCCCAATTTACACTTGGTAGGAGGCTCCGTACTCGAAAGTGTTTACACATTTCCTTTTCCCCAGTCTTCTCCTGCCGTCTTCCCAGTCCGTCCAACCTGCTGTCTACCATGTCCTTGCCCGTTTTATTTGAGTGAACAACACTTTGCAGCATATAAAATATGTACCATTTAATACATGTGAATAACATAATTTTATGTTAAGTTTTTTATTTTGGTGTTAAAATAAACTGAGGGCAAATAGGAAGACTGGCTGCAGATGAGACGCGAGTCTCCCTCGCGCCCAGGCCTTGCTCTGCGGCCCCTTTCTCAGAGGACTGTCCTCGGGACCCACACAGAAAACTGTAAAATCTGCGATATTTTCCAGGTCTCATTTGGATCCGTTATTACACTGACTTTTTAAAACTCTCTGTCCTTCCAAACACAGCTGTTGGAGGAACAAATCATGTAACCCAAGGGAGTAGTAGGAGTTCAACAATGGTTCTTATACTGCATATTATTGTTTTTCAGATCAGTCATTCTGATTGCCAGATTCAAGCGTGCAAAACTGGTCAAGAAAAAAGAAAATCTTAAGCATTGACTGTTCCTTTCAGTAAAGCACAGACACCAGCAATGCTCCTATTCCAGCACTCCTGGTATGTGCGTATAAATTGCTTTTCATTTAAAAAACCAAAAGAACTAAAACAAATGCATAAACAAAACAGCACATTTCATGCTTGTATGTATATTAGCTTTATCTATATTATTTTTATATTTTAATCCACATAGAACGTTTAACTATGTATTTGACATGCAAATACTTACAAAAATAGGTGTGTAAGTATAGGCAATATACATTTCAATAGTTGCAGCCTTCCGATTTATAAATTAACTGGGTACTTTTTAGTTTCTGTTTATTTCTTTTTGTGATAAAGGGGATTGAACCCAGGGCCATAGAACTGAGCTACATCATCACTGTTCTTGTATATTTCTTTTGAGACATGGTTTTATAATTTGCTTTATTACGCAGGGTAGGCTCGAGCTTGATTCCTCTTGCCTAAGCCTTCCAGAGAATATTGGTATTACCAGCATGCTGTGCTACATAAGTTTAATTTATCAGTCAATTGAAAAAGCAGCTTTTATCTTAGGGACTGTCTCCCAGTGAGATCTAAACAGTGTCATCTAGTATACTCTTGCTGCTTTGGAGCACATGAAGATAATCCGTATAATATAGCTGGTTATATACATTCACGTAAATGTGTCCCAGGTAAAATGCATTTTCATATAATGGGAAATTATGAATAATTTTATAAAAAGTTTTAATCTCTCTTCTTATGGAGAGTGATACAATGCATACAACTATAATACACACCTGTTTTTTAAATTTGCTTTTTTCCTACTAATTTCTTCGCATATCATAATATTTTATTTTAGGTAACTTCTAATAAAAATTAAGGCAGATATTTCTATATTTTTCTTATCAATTATAATCTTTAATTATTGTGTGTAAAATCTACATTAATTCTGCTGGATAGCAAAAGAAAGAGAAAAATAATTACAATAAATGGAAATAAATCAACAGAAAATGTAGACAATTCTAAACAATATATATTTTATTTCATTAGTAATGTGTAATGATAAGGAAGTTAGCTAATAGTATTTTTTTATTAAAAGCTTTTACGGGAACCTTTGCATTATATACAAATATTTTATCTACATATTTGATGCTAAACCAGTATGCAGAAGCTTTACATTGCATTTTTAAATAACAAAAAATGTTAATAATTCTCAAGTATAGTATCTCATTTTCGACTTGTCCATGTATCAGATATTTTCTTATCCATGCACAGCTCAAAGTAGACCACAATTGAAAGATGGAGGAATGTGGTATGAGGGAGGAAAGCGGAGGTAAAGACTGTTAAAATTAAAATGTGTAACTCACATGTACACATTTCTTATGATGAATATAAAATCATTGTGCTGCACTGTGGCAGTGGCATGATATACTTAATTAAAAGGTGAATATACTGAAACCACCATTACAGGAAAAAAAATCAAAATGTGAAGTAATGATAGTAATAGATAATAGCAAACAAGAGGGTAGAACTTTTGTAAAGGGAAGGTCACAAGAGATGGGGAGAAAGGGTTCTAAAAATACTAAAATATACTATGTACAGGCCGTAACTCTTCACAATGATTATTATGTAATGCAAATACATACTAATGAAAAACAAAAATTTAAAATACAAAACATACCACCAAAATGCTAAAAACAAATACACAAATTATCTTGAGAATCTAGCTTACGTGATGAAAATTTACATCTGTACATACAATTTACAAATAAAGAAGTGCAGAAATTAAAGTGAATCTGTGTAAATACGGTAATAATGCTAACAAATTTGCGGGAGCTGATCGCCGTTTTATTATTTTAACACAGAAAAATGTAAATACAAAAGATGCTCAGAAATGCCGAAGCCAGTGGAACTCTCATCCGATTACAGTACAAAAGCAAAATCAGAACCAATTAAAATTTGAAATGGCAACAGATGAGCTTTCCAATCACTCATGCTGAGTCAATTGACCATAGAAAGCTTTAACAACCCTTCTCCCCTACTATGCAGAAATAATCAACCTAGATGAATTGCATAGTTAAATACAAAGATGTCAAACCATGGAGACTGTAGAAAAGCACATGGGACAGCAGTTCTAATGCCTTGAATTAAAATAGTGTCTAAAACTGGACCAAAAAAACATGAGGTCATATTTTTAAATACTTAATCCACACACAAAATTACACATATTAGTACAGTACCATGTTTCTGTACATAATGTAAAATGGTTTAATTTGTGTAAGTAGCATATCCATTGCCTCAAACATTTAATCAAAATATTTAAATGAAATTATTTTGAATGTGTACACCACAAAGCTTTAATATTTGGTTTACCTTAAGATGAAAAATTACTGATTGTTAAACAATACTTTTGTAAAAGTATTTTTTAAAGAAGTATTAAAAGTACTTTTTTGTTAAAAAAAGAGAAGAAAAATAAAATGCAAAACATATATTAGATTGGAGGAAAACAAGTACAGCACGGATACCTATGAACTTGCATCCAGATAAAACAAAAACACACCCACAATCAATGAGAAAACCAGAAAGCACTGTAGAATTTACACAAAATTATTGCAAAAACAGTGCATAAATTACATTCAAATGGCCAGTATTTACAAGCAACATTATTCCCATTTATTACTCATCCTGGAAATCCAAATTAGAACGACAATGTCAAAATTTCTTTGCAGATATCATAGTGAAGCACTGTAGACAATTCCACCTGTTTACACTAAATTAAAACCACCAGAAATTACATGCTCAGCTGTAGAAGGTAACAGCTCCTACAGTTCTTTGAAAACTGTCTGGAATCTCTACAAAAGCTGCATTATTCATAATCTTGAATGGTGCTCTCTTCTTCCTGCTCCTCTCAGGAGAAGGATATTCATGTGCTCAGAAGAATCAAATGCAAGGATGCATTATACCAATTTTTTCCCAAAATAAAACTGTCTAAAGGTCCATCAGGAATGAAATTGATCAAGAAATGCGGATGTGCTCACACAGTAAATCCAAAAGTTAAATAAGATTCCTTTAAATATCATAACATGCAAGGAAAAATGTGAGTGGATCTAAAAAGAAACTGAACAGAAAAGGCAACACACTGAGTTTTCAGGTACGTAAAGTTCATAAACAGGCAATGGTAACCCACGGATTTAAAGTGAGCATGTGGTATGTATTGAACTCTCATGGTCAGGCAAGGAAGGAGAGATTTCTGATCCTAATCATGTTTTGTTGCTCCTCATTGTTATTTTGTAAATTTAAAATTCATTAAAATATACTGTTCAACTGCTACACTTTTATATAGATCTATAATAAGCTCTGAAGCTTAAACTGCTGTGGCACACCTGAGGGGAAATGTAAATCACAGAGATGGCCTATGGAGAAAATTCATAGTGTAAAGACCTACTCATCACTTGGTCAGTTAACTGACTCCCCACAGAAAGAGTAAAATGGCCCTCTTCTTTCCATGTTTTAAATGACATTTTGCTATACATACAAATCCTATCTGGTACACAAAAGGGGAGGAGTTGTTTAGCTAGTTCTCCCACATGAAAACATCCCTGATTTCCTATTTTCCTTTTTTTCTCTTTCAAATTGAGTTGTGTGAGTAAATGAAATGTATCCTGACAAAAGAGAATATTTAATGACCCGTTTTAGAAAGTCATTTGCATGCATTTCTGAGAGGTAATGTGTTATCTGTGCTTATGAATTTATATCAGCATAAATGAAGATAGACATCTGTGTACCAGGCAGAATATAGAAATATCCTTCTCTGGCTTTAGAACAAAATCAACACACAGTGTTCTTGACATATGAAAATTTGGTTTTGTCCAAATATCTTCAAATAATATGAACAAGTACTTTTGATTATCAAGTGCAATTTGTGTACTGTAAGAGTCACTAACTCTGGTTTGATTTATACGTTTAAAAAGCAATTACCCCCGTTACTCAGGCATGGTAGCACATACTTGTAATCCCAGCACTTAGAAGGCTGAGGCAGGAGACCACTGCGACTTTGAGTCCCCCACACCCGCTGAGGCTACATAGGGAATCCAAGGCTCAGAATATATAGCGAGACAACTGTCTCAAGAAAAGTGTGCAGATGGAGAGCAGGAAGAGAAATCAACTCTGTTGCCAGCACCTCTGTCTGCAGGACTCTCCCTGTGTTTGCCATTAGCATCGGCTCCGCTGTCCTGCCAGGGTCTCTCCAGTGCAGAACAGAATAGCACAAATGCTAGCCTAGGAACCATGACTGGGGTTTTTGGGTTTTTTTTTTTTTTACTTTACTTTTAAAGGTAAAAGAACCAAAACATATTAACAAACATACAGGTATAAATGAAACAATGTAAAAACAATAAAAGCAATACAGAATTTCAGACAAGGTGAAAAGAAATTAACAATTTCCCTTATTTTCTCCTTTCCCTCATCCCTGTTCTTTCCTTTTGAGCATTTTCTTTCTCTTTCACACTATCTAATGTACCTTTTACATTTCATTTGCTCTTTCAGATTCTTACAGTATTGAGACAGTATTTTCTTTATCCAAGTGAATCTATTGAGGGCTCATTATTTAATAAATGTATAATAAATTATTATACTTCCTATAAACTGGAAATACAACTTTTCAATATTCTTCAGATTTTATAGTGTGAAAATGTTTCATACACAATAGCAGTGTAATTATTTTATGAGTCATATTAATAAATTCATTATACATCACTTTTGTTGTTCTAAATAGATACAAATCAGGACTATATCATACAGACAAATGTGGCATAATTCCATGAAAATGACCCAGATTAAAGGGTTTTAATTGTTACAAAGATAAAGTTTGTGACACACACTGAAAATAGGCATGTGTGGTTTGAGTTTTTTCTAAATAAATCTTATAAAGTAATTTTAAATACATCTGCATTCTATAATGAAGTACTATGTTGAGTTTTACCATGAAGAGAAAGCATAAAGTACCTTCAGGAATTCAACATAAAAAGCTTTCATGATGTACTATATTATTTTTAATCAGAAATATGGAAAGGCACATGCATATTTATCTTCAATATTGCATTATTTTCTCTACCAATAGAGATATGGTTCATATATATATTAATATTGACAATTGTATCCATACTACTTACAGTCACAGGAATTATGTGGTACTTCTATTAATTTACGAGTGAAGCTAAAATCAGTTTCTATGATAGTCACTTTCACTTTTTGAGCATGAATTAACTGACTTGTTGTTTTATGTCTTTGACCTATCATCCATATCAGTGAGAATATCAGTTAACTGGTGTGTGAAGCTAGGTGGCATTCTGGGAGACTGAAAAGTAAAGCATCTCATTAATAATTACAATGAAAGAATGGTAGCCCTCAAGTCCAAACATGAATTCATAATAGTAGATTTTATTCAACCTTTCATCACGGTTACAGATACTTCACCTTCAAGTCATTTCTGGTTCATAGTTCTACAGAGGGTTATTGTGAAACCTCCTTCACTGTGTTTACTGCATGTAAATGGATAAAGCCCCTGCCTCAAAGGGTTTTTATCAACAGTATCCTTTAATGGCAGAAAAGAAGGAAAATAAGTCACAAAAGGTGTCTCATCATCCGGTTGTATGGGATGCAGTAGCCCTTGTAGCACATTTTTACAGTGTAGTGACATGTGACCCAGACAAGAGCTCCAGCTCGAATGTGAGGAAGGCTGCTCTGTGGCTCCGAGGCTCTGGAGAGGACCTCCTTCTGCTTTTCTCTTATGGCTCTGAGGAGAACAAAACTGTCTGTGTAGGAGAAAGAACAAGGCATGAGAAGGTGGTAATTTACCTGTGAAGCTTTAAGAAGATGACAACCCCAGGAGTCAAGAATGAAAGAGGTTCTTTAGAAAAAGCATCCCAGGACATGTTTTGCATAGATTATTTTGTGTTATCATAAATCATTCAGAGATAGATATTGCACTATTTTCAAATCCACTACCAAATAGTCATCTGTACATTTTGGATTGTTCACATGTTTACTCTACACAGAGATGTTTTGAAATCAAATATTTTCCTTTGTGTTATTTCTGAAGACATAGTGGGAGAAGTGAAATACCACAAATTGATCTTATTTCACTTTTTGCAACTTTTCAAGGCATGCCATATTCTTATATCAAATATATCATTAAACTCTGTGAGAAAATTTTTTTCTGTGCTCTGAGCACATAGATAGAACATACTAATAACTTACAATATGATAGCAGGGTTGGAATGAGGCTCCACCCTGGCCATAGGAAATTATAAGTATTTCTCATAAAAAATACAGTGGTGGATAATCATATCCTTTCCTTTACTATTTCAAAAAGAATTTGAGATTAGCTCTAAGCTCTACATAGCCTAGTATTTTAATTAAAAGTAGACCATGAAGCAATTTATTAAAGCAATATCAAATAACAGGTTATATAATTTTAATTTCATGTTCCTTCACTTATGATGCCTTAGAGATTATTTTGAAGCCTCCCATCATTTCATCATGGGAGATGATGCAATATATTTCTGGGTGTCTTTGTTACTTTTCCATCACTGCTGAGACAAAATACCCTATGCCCAAAATTAAGGAAGGAGAGATTTATTTAGCTCACAGTTTGTGGAGGTTTCAGTCTATGATCAGGTAGCTCCATGGCAGGGTGGAGTGATACAGGGACAAAACTTGAAGGCAGCACAACACCGCAAAAGCAGCAAGAGAAAAAGAGAGGAAAGCAAGTGTCTTTCTCCAGGCCCTTCTCTTACACAGGCTCAGGATGAATACAAAGTAAGGACCCTGCTCCCTACTAAGTCACTTAATTAACCTTCTAAACTTCTAAAGGTGACACAATGAACAACACCGTAGAGCTCAGGTAAGGCAGGATGAAGAACTGCTGAGGCACTTAGCTAAACTTCTATTCTACATAACACTGGGTGATGCTTGAGGAAGTGAAATCACATAAAAGTTGCTACCTTTTAGATGATATTTACTTTAAATTGATCAGTTTTACTTCATCTGCATCCTAGTTTATGATGTCTATGGTAAAAGGCAGTTATCTTTTCATAAGGCACATTTCTCTTTCTCCAAAAATAGAAAATCTTCCTGATGTTAAGCTGCTAAAATGTCTTGTTTTTCTTGCAAGGCCTAAAACCAATAAAATGATACCAAATGAAAACTCTGTATCTTACTTACTTATGATGATGGAGTACTTAAATATTCATTAATAATTAATTGACTATCAAATTATTTTTATATATGTAGAACTTTTTATATTCAATCAGGATGTCCAAGTGGAACACAGTGTGGTCCACCTTTCAATATTCTCATAAATTATAAATAAGCATGTAAAACAAATATAAATTGCATGTTCAAAAGTGGGATATAAGCATTAACATTTAGGATTAACAATAGAATATTAAAATAATTTTGGTATGATGTATGCCTTAATCCTAGTTCCTTAGGGCACTGGGGCAGAAAGGTCCCGAGTTTGAGGCCAGCCATGGCAGATTTACAAAAATTCACATGAAAATAAAAATTTTTAAAGAATTAAGATTTATTTCAGTGGCAAAGTGCCCCTGGATTAACCTCTATAATAAAAAAAAAAAGTCAGAGTAAAATTTTTGAGGTGGCACTAAGCTTCCAATGAAATTTATTGTTTTACTTTGAGTTGGCATCTTAAAAATGGGAATTTTCTGCTTAAATGGAAAAATAATTTCCCTAAAAAATGTTAGAGAATAATGCATTAAACTTGCTAGTCCATTCAAATTTGATTTTGAAAGTGCATTGCAGGATATAAAACAAAATTCAATTCTAGCCTACAAAAGACTCATTTTAGTAGATTCTTTTAAAAGAAGAGTTTACATCTCAAACCTCCCATTGTACTCAGTAAACATGCACTACTGTATTTGAAAATTAAAATAAAAGGGAATATTTTAAGATTTGCAGAGAAATCTGAGTTCTAAAAATTCTTCTGTAGAATATATCTGATTTTTCTGGTTACTAATCTCCTACATTAGTGTATGTTTAACTAACATAGATTTATTACTTTTAAATAAAATCCATAACTTTTTAATATTTCCTTAGTTAATGCCTAATGCCCCTTTTATGTTATGAAATTCCACCCAGGGTAACACATCACATTCATTTGTTTCAGCCTCCTCATAGCTGGGACAATTTCTTCAATGTTTTTGTTTTTATGACTTTAACAGTTGAAAGGAACTAAGTCAGGTATTTTGTAGATTGTTCCTGCTGTGGCATTTATCTAATGCTTTTCCCTGTGATTAGACAGGGTTATGGGTTTTTGAGAAAACAGTCATTCTCACCATATATCAAAGATTTAAACTGTAATATCATTGTTGATTTTAGTCTTGATCAAGTATGTAAGCCAAGGTTTGTCATTGCTTTTATAAGCACATTTCCCTGGACAACTCATAGACTTAAACCTAAGCCTCAAGGTTGGTAGGTCTGACTTTATGTTGACTAACCACTCACTACTATAATATCTCTTTGCTTGTTTCAAGACTAGTCCTGTCATTTCTGATACCCACATTTGAATTGACTACATGTGTTATTTCTTTGTTGTTTCCTTAAGACATAATTTGAAGTACAGTATCTGTTCTTCTATGTTCATTCATAGAATTTAGCTCTTAGTAAACAAGCAATAAGGTGATCAGGAGAGACTTAAAGCCTGAGATTATTTTATTAGTTTTCTGTTTGTGCTGTAAAAAATAACCTCAAATTTAATGACTTAGAACACATACATTTATTCTCATACTTATTCAAGGGTAATGTCTGCTAAGAATCTCCCAAAGCATGATCAAAGGTTCTGTAGATTATATTCCTTTTCAGGAGTCTCAGTAGGAAGGTCCAGGTTCTGCTCATGTTGATTGTTAGTAGTATGTAGTCTTTTGGGTTGTAGCACTGGAGTCTTTGGGCCTTCGTCGTCTGTCAGCTAGAGGAGTGCATTCCCCATCTAAAACTTGCTGCATTTCTCCAGGATGGACCTCTTCCTTCATCTTCAAATCTAGTCAACACACTTGTGCTCTTCTGATGTCATATTTCTTTGAAGTAGCCAAGAACACTGTCTGCTGCTAAAGAATTGGTTGAGTATTTGGGGTCTATTTGGATTATCCAGACAATTCCATGGTCACAAGGTCCGTACATTTAATTCCATCTATGAAGTCCCCTCCTCCAGGGAAAAGAAGATAATCAGATTGAAGTGAGAAGAGTGCATGTGCGCTTGGGGGCGGAATTAGTTCACCTATAACAGTGACTTATCGCTGGCACTTTTTCCTTGAAGTTTTGCAAACATCGTGTGTTGAGTACTGATCAGGTCCTCATCCTCCCAACCAAGAGGATGGTGAAGGTTTAAGTAAAAGAGAGCAGTGGTATGATTTCAGGGCTCCAGGAGGTTCAAAACCTTTTAGCAGAATTTAGGATTCTCTGAGGGCTGAGAGGAAGAACTACTCTGGGAGGTCCATATTTATTTGGCTTTCAAACAAAGGAAGGGGCTCTGAGGAAAGCGCGGCAACCTGAGCTGGACCTTGGGAGTCAGGAGAAAGACTTCCCTAAGTAGTATATTATGATAATTAGGAGAACTATCTTATCTCCAGGTTGATATTCCCCACAGGAGCCAGACTCCTGCAGCTGCAGTCTCTGTCTAGTTAATTGAGGTTGGAGCCAGGTGTCATCAGCCGTGGCCTTACCTTGCCCTTGGAAGCATCACAGTATCACAGGCCACTGACCTCAGCCAGGACCAGTGACTCACAGAGGTTCAGTTACTATGATTCTGCAGCGCATCTTCAGACAAGGGGTCTAGGCTTGGAACAGACTCACAAGAAAGCATAGAAAGCCAATTGGTTAATTTTAAATCCTGAACAAACTGCTTTGTAGTGGACTCCATCAACTGTGCCCATAAATTAAAGCTCCCTTTACAGGAACAGAGGATGATTAAGAGTCTTGCTATAAATTCATTTTGAAGAATGTAGTTTTTTGCGCGTTAATGAATTTTTGAAATTCCAGGAACACAAGTATTTTAAGCAGTTTAGTGAGTTCTCAGCCATACATTCCTGCAAAAGATCCAAACCAGACAAGCCATGAGATATGCCTCAAGAGTTTAGTCATCCAACCTGCCTTTCACCTACAGATCTGACACTCTTACGTGGCTAGTGTCCAGCAAGAATGAGTTGAAGTGAGCCCCTCCTACTTAAGACTGTTCATAGAAACCACCCAGTACAAAAGTATGGGAGTAAATAAGGACGCAGACATGGAAATGACAAAGAAATGACAGGTGGTCAGGAAAAATTTAAGCACATCTGAACAAAGAAGTAGGGGCAAAAGTAAGGCTCCAATATCAGGAATGTGAGTGGTGAAGACCATTAAGAAGATATATTCATACGCTTAAGAGAACTACAGCGGAATATAAATCAATTTGTACATTAAAAATGTATCATATGAAGAGTACAGATTCCCCCACAAGTTTTCAAGCTATTTTTGCATAAATTATGCTTTAAATAAATGCCTTCTTATAACAGATTCTCTATATAATTTAGAAGAAATATAGTAGCATACATAATGCCTCTAATAAGAAGAATAATATTGACTATAATAAGGACATTGCTATAATTGCTCAAAGTACAATTATCTTCATGGCAAACCACCCATTTTCTTTAAGCACTTTAAAAGCAATAGTATTGGAAGTATATTTTTCAAAGGTGTTGTTTTCTTAGTTTTTGAAAATCACAAAAACATTTTGTGAAACAAACCTTTTTGTTTGTAGTGTTTAAATGCCGTTTTGGATCTCTTTTTAAATTCATGGATGTATTATGCAGTGTATTTTTTAATTAAAAATAAAGTTCATGAGTTAAATTACACAAATTAAATTTATTATTTCTTAAGTGAAAAATGATATAATTCTTCTAAATCAGGGAGATTCTTTACAGTGTCAGCTGTGATGTTTTTAGGTTTCTGAGGGTTATTATTATATGTGCTTCTCATTAGTGTTATCATCAGTTGAATTAAAGAAGTTCAGTTTCATGCTTTAAAAAGACATTTTCAATTAAGATTGTATTGTGTGATATTAAGAATATTCTTTTGAAATGAAACTATTATTGATGATTAACTTAATGATTGATTTTCTGTATCATACAGAATATTACTCTATTTCTGTATATACAATCTAGACTGTTCAGTCATCTTAAACGTGAGAGAAATTGCAGGTGAGCTATGGATGTGAAACTATGTCAATACCAAAAACACTCAGAGAGCTTCCTATCGCCTCTGGATATGTGGAGAGAGCATTATTGTTGATTGTGGTGTAAATTTTGGTTGATAGTACGTCCTTTATGTTTGTGCCACAATAACGTCAGTGATTCTAGTAAAACAAACACTTGCTTTGATGGGAACTAAATGAAATCATTTAAAAGTCAAGAGAAGTTGACTTATTAAATTTACATAGATTAAGCTTACATGACAAAGGAATTCATTGCCTTACACTTTAATGCCTGCAAAAACTTCAAATTGTGTGCTGTCTCAAAATTCATGTCAAAGGTCAGTATTCCCAAATATATATTTCATCATTATACCTCATCAAATGAAATATATTCTTCCTATTCCTATAAGTGTAATGTATTATTGAATATGAATGATTCCTTTTATGTTATTTTCCAAAGAAATGGTGAGAGATACTAGCATTTTGAGAAGAGTTCTCTGAACTTGGCTGTGGCAGCTATGAGACTGTGACAAAGTGTGCTTTTGTGTACTCAGCTTAGACTATTAAAATCACAACACATACCTAATAAATGTGTTGTAATGTTCAAGGACAATATCACAAACCTACTTTGAGAATTGGTTGTAACAGAATATTCGTTATTTTATTATCATCATTATTATTTCCATCAACATTATCTATATAAGACCTTGATATCCATTTTCTTCACCATCTCTTTTATAATTTACATGTTGCAAGTTCTTTGTATACATAACATGTTCCAGTAGGCATATTTAAATGTAAATTTAAGAAACAAATTAATTTTAAACTGAATATACAATGATTGAAAAGTAATTTTCTAGTTATAAATATATCTCTTGAAATTTAAAATCCCTCATGATAGCATAATCAATCATTAAATTTAAATTTCACTAACTTACAGTAGAGTATATGCCTAAATATATTTTCATGCATTTCTACTAGCATCAAGATATTTAACTTTAAATATTTCACATAACCTAATATTTAAAATTGCTCCATAATCTTACAGTCACCTCTTCCTATATGTTTATATTTCTCCAGTTAACACCCTTGCCGATTTTGTATTCTAAATTCAGAGCCTTTTACTTTGGAGCCCGCCACTTTCCTTAATTCTAGAAATATACTCAAATGTAGGACATCTTCATAATTCCAGTCCTGACACTCAAATTATAGATATTTGATAATATGCACAATTGCTCAGCATGCAGGACTGAGCTGTAAAATTATCCTGTCACTAAATCAAATATACACTAGTCCATTTCTCTTCTGTCTTCTCCAATACCATCCCAGAGTTCAGAGTCCTATTCGACGTCTTCCTTCTTCCATCTTTGAATCACTTGCCTTATAAGATTGTCTTCCTTTACAGTGTCATTCATACCTATTGTCCTCTGTATGCTCAAACAGTTTTAACAGCTTTCTGGAGCTAACAGTACAGCATCCAAGTATATGTGCTAATAGTTCTATAAAGTGTAGAATCCAGGCATGCTTATACTTATAAACCTCATGGCATTCAGATTTCTCCTCAACTGTCACCAGGAGGACTTTCTTCCTCACCTCCATATAAAACTGCCTTCTTCTGGACTGTATTATATCACATCACTGTGCTGTATTTTCTTCATTTGACTTTATAACATCTCAGATCATATATATTTTTTCCATGAATACTTGTTGAATGCATGAATAATGTTCCAATAAGATGACAATGTTGCAGTTAGGAAGACATGGAATGGGTGCTTATGACAAAGAAGGTTTCAATAAAACATCTTTTCCCCTCAATTCCAGCAAGATCTACCCACAATATCATGTACACTGACACTTAGATTTTACTTTAGACATTTGTTTTGATTCCACAAAGCTTTACAATGATCAGACACGGTTAACAGACTGGGCCTTCCCATAGGGACTTTCTCCAACAATAAAAATAAATTGCGATGCTTAGTTTGATTGCCCTTAATTAGCCTTCTTGGGGCTTTAGTTGGTCTCTGGAAAAGATCTTTTGTTAAGATCTATCATATGCAGTATGCAGGGTTAACAGAATATAACAGTCAATTCAATTACACTAAAAGTTTCCAGTGTGATCTAAAATTTTGACTTTCTAATGAGTGACCCTGCAGTTCTCTGTCTTTCTACTATTGATTGGTTTTTCTCTTAGGCAGCTTATTCTCTGTTTCCCAGTCAGTGTTCTATGCTTTGGTAATAACAAATAACTTTAAGTTTTCCCTTAACATGAAATGTCACAGCAGCTGTAGTTTATTTCTTCTTAACTCAAATTATGTGTAGCCATAACTAGTGATTTCTGAACTTGATGGCATATGAGAAAGGTCTGAGTGCATTTTATAAACAATCCATAAACCCACATAGACCTACTACATTAAAATGTCAGTAGTGGAGCCTAGGAATTTCATAATAGGAAACAAAGGCAACAGCAGTAAAATGTTTCGTAACCTTTGCAGCAGACTCATCCAATATTAAATTTAGTTTGTAATGCGGAGTAACAAAAATTCCTACCAAAAATGAAATAAAATATACATTTTCTTGAACCTACTGTACCAGCATGTGACTACATTATGCGGTCAGTCAACATAAGTATAGATTTTACAATGGTCTGACATATAAATTTAATTAGATTTAAGCTTCACTTGTGCCCAGACGTCATTTCAGGCCAACAATCTTCTATCTTCTCCAGAATTTCTACATACTGAAGTCTTAATTTGATGAAGTCACTGGCTTTTGCATAGTGTCCCTGGACTCAGGCTGTCTCTCTGTCTGCCTAAGCCATTTCTATCTCTTTAATCTCCTTCAACAAGGTATATAATTCAATTGTTAGTCGTTAAATGTCTCCATGTAAGTGAATAAATAAACAGAAGCAAATCAAGATTTTCTTTTATACTTTACAGTCCTAGGAAACAAACTGTACTGAAGGAAAGAGTTGGAGAAAATTATATTGTTCCTGTGTAACTTGCATACAATTCAATAACAGTTAATGCCATGGTTACTGCGCATTAACTGGCGGAGTCTTTACTACTGCGTTTGCACAAGCCTGAGCTTCCTCATACATTTCTTAGTGTTTCATGATGACTGTTCTGACTGCCCCTCCTCCCTGATGTCACACCTACAGTATGAAATGCTCCCTTTCATTCCACAGTGTTATTCTATCATGTGTTTTTACGTCAGCAGTTTTAAAATCAAAGACGGGTAATCTTCAGCCTCTGGGACATGCATAGCTCTAAACCTGTTTATGTGTATTTTTTATTTTTGCTTATGTACACTTTGTGCATAAAATATTTATATTTTTGCATAGTCCGTGGCTGCTTTTGTTGTAAAAACACAGGCTTAAGTATTTGCAACAGAGACTTTATGAACAGCAAGACTACAATATTTACTGTGTCTTCTTTTACACAAAGTTTGTCTACCCTTCATCCTGAGCATGGCAGGGTGGCGCACCAGAAAGAGCTGCTTTGCCCTTTAACAAGATTAATGGGCCAGATGTTGTTACAATTATTTTCCCACCCACTTCTCTTTCCCTCGGGGGAGATATTTTCCATTCCTGAAAGCAGCATCCGTCCTCCAAATTTTCCCTTCCTGTTCTTTATGGAATAGGGCAAAATATACAAAATGAGTTTTAAACATCCCTATCTCCTCTGGAATGTCCTTTGCGAGTAATACCCTTGGATATGAATAGTTCTTAATTATTTTGGCAGCTTTCTTATTTTCCGTCTCACATTCAATAAAAATACACCAAATACAGAGTGAATTACTTAGTCTCTCCAAGAACTGCCTTGTTAGCACCCCTTGGAGATGATGTTTACCTCATCAGGATTCTTTTTAGGGGTTTCTTCTCTAGTCTTTCGTGCTCTGTTCTAGGTGTTCTGGTTTAAAATAACTGCGTTTTGATTAAGGAATGTTTAACACAATATTTCAAATTATAAGCTGTGCTTCTTTCTTGGACTCATACTCAACTACACCCTTAGTTTTCCATTAAGAAACTGAGGGTTTTACTCCTAAAGTCTCACTTGCGTGTGTTGTCTTGTCGTGTCCGATTCATTGTAACATAAAGCACATTTCACATTCCCCTCAGAGGATTAGAGCCCCACACCAAACCTCTTTTGTCACAGCTGAGTTGCTTCTAGCATCTAAGAAAAGTAGGTGAGGTACAGCACAAATATACATTCCATTTCAACGACTGGAAGATCAATGGCTTTCCTTCGTTCAAAAGCACTAATTTCTATTTTGATTGTGATTCAGAGAGAAGGCTGATTATCCCTGGAAGCCTCTGTTCCCTCAGAGATCCCATAGGTATAATTCCTATACTCACAAATTAGAAAAGATTATTACTGCAAAGTCAGAAGAAGTCTTCTAGAAACACTATGCAAAGTCTAAAAAGTTCAGGATTAATTATAAATATTCATAGTTCCTATGCTTCAACTAAGCTTGGATTATCTACTTATGCTGAATAAAATCTTTCAGAATTGCTCTTTGGGAAGAAGCTTTTCTAGTCTTAAGCCTATCCAAAATTGTTCTGTCTTTCATGTTGTGACTGTAAAAATTGAGCATAAGGAGGCGGACAACTATGAATTTTCACCCCAAGAGTAATTTAAATATATTGCCCATCAGAAAAGAGATATTTTCAGCCTAATATGTAATGGAGTTTAAAAGAGACATAGAGAGATCTGTCAGATCTTCATTTTCTTACCACAGATATTGCAAGTCCTGTGAAATATCCATGACTAAGTATATCTAGCTTTCAAAGAGACACTCCGTGGGGAGGGTTGTGAATTCACTCTTCTGGGGTAATTGTATCCTTTGCATGATTTCCCTTTGTGTGAAAGCATAGTGAATCACCTGATTGTCATCCTTGAGCTACTATCACGTGTTTTATTGGTGGAAAAAATGGTGAAGATAAAAGAAGCAGAAAGGAGAAAATAAAATGCAGAAATGCAAGTAAAACGTGAAGCTCAGGCAGAAAGCCTTGTCTAGTGAAAGTGTAAACTGATGCAAACGTTATGAAGAACAGTACGGGTCAAAAAGTTAAAAGGTGGGGCTGGGGATATAGCTCAGTGGAATAAGCGCTTGCCTAGCAAGCGCAGGGTCCTGAGTTCGATCCCCAGTACCGCAAAAAAAAAAAAAGTTAAAAGGTGGAACTATCCCATGATCCAGCAATCATACTATGGTATATACCCAAAGGAAAGGAAATCAGTGTGTCAAAGAAACCTCTGTAATCTCTTGATCATTGCAGCCCTATTAGTGGTAGCCAAGACAGGGAATCAAACTTTATTTCTGTCAGTTGATGAATACATGAAGTGCCGTCCACAGAAACAATGAATGAACATTCAGCAATGAAAAACAATGAAATCTCTATATTTGTGGCAGCATATGTAGACTGGAGGTCATTATGTAATGTAAAATAAGTCCATCACAGGAATATGAGTCTCATGTGTTCGCTTCATGTAAAGAATATGTAGAAAACGGTCCCACAGAAGTTGGGAGCAGAATGGCAGTTAATGGAGATGATGGGTATAGAAGGGAAGCAAGGGTGGGCAGAGATTGATCAACAAGTACCAAATTATCATTAAGTAAAAGCAAGATGATCTGGTGCACTATTGCACAACAGAGAGACCATAATTAATGATAACCTATTATATTTTTCAAAAGATTAGAAGAAAGATTAATTATTTTTTACTATAAATATTTGAAGGTGTAGATTTGGTAGTCTGATTTAAACATTGCACCAGGTATACCTGTCTTAAAATATCAGAAGGTATTACATAAATCTGTACAATTTTATGCTGTTATGTGTGAGTTAAAAATCAAATTTAAATCTCCAAAGAATAAATACCACCAATCAATTACATGTTTACATTGTACAAAACATTTTATTATCAGTCATACTTATGTGAGAAAATGTTTTTGCAAGCAAATGAAATTTATTTGCATATTTCTTAACCTAGCATTTTTTAAAATCTATGTTCATGGATTTTCCAAAGTGCATGCCATTAGAGCTCAGAGTTTGAGTCAAACACTTATTTCAGAAAGTATCTTCTCCTAATCCATTGACTGATGTTGAAGTCTGAACTGATCCCATTTTAGGGGTATAGTAGATGCAAACACTGCTCTAAAATATGTACAATTTTCTACTCATTGCTCTGTGACAGGGTAGAGTTGAGAGTGAGCAGTTGAGAGTCACTCTAAGAATGAGTTTTTAACTTGCCAGACTACACTTTCATAAATTTGGCAGACATTTTTACAATTACCTTTATTTGTTAGCCAAAGGAAAACTGGCAAAATGATTTTTTTTATTTAATAAAACTGAACAAGTTGAAGGGTAATGCTTTCCACATATTGAAGAGTAAGACAAATAGTAAGTTAGTATCATGTGTGCATAACATTTACTTGGAGATCTTGTTTTAATAAATACCAACAGTTTTTTCTATCACATAGACATTGGAAGACATTTAACCAAGATGGTCCAAAAAACAAAATATGTATCATTAGTAGTCCAGAAAGAGTGCTCATTGTTTAGCTTAAAAATGAACTAGTAAATATATAGTAATCTAGACTTATTTTGATAAAGAATTGCATGTTACTGCATCAAAAGAATTCACTGATTTACATTGAAAGTATTATTTTGTTGTTAAAATGTGAATATGTTAACATCCAAACCATTACTTTTTGTTGTTAAAATCATCTGTGACAGTCTGCAATTCTGATACTATACTGTGATCCTATATTTCTTGAACAATTTCTTACATAATTTTTCTACTCTATTCAGCAAAAATATATTCTCAGGCTCTATAGCATATGAATTTATTAGGGCTTTATCTAGCAGACACAGAAATGAAAGGCTATCATCTATCAGCAAGCTTATTACCATCATCACATTTTCAGAACAAAACATTATTCTGTAATTATTATGAACATGGAGTTATTCACTTGATAGAATAATTTCCTGTTAACTAGGACAAACAAATCTTACCATGGACTTTAATAGGCACATGAAATAGAAGTATCACCAAATATACATAAGTCCTGTCTGTAGTTTCAAAGCAATAGACCATTATGCATACTTTAATGCTATTTTCATCTCAGCTTTCCACTTGGCAATTTCTTCCCTTACTCTTGGTATTTCTCCACAGCTCTCTAGTCCCTGCCCTGTCAACTGATTTTGTATGAATTCCACCATTTGTTTACAGCCATTACTAGTCAATTGCAGTCAATTCATGGCCAGTAAATCTGTAAGCATAGAGATAACATTGCTCACCCAACCTTAAAATAGAACATAAAAGCTAAGCACTTCTGGCCAGGCAGACCATCTTGAAAATATGTCATTATATTCTCCTGCAAGAGGAAGATGTAAATAACTTAGTTTCTACCCAGCATAGTTGGCAAAAGCCATAACATTTTTTTTGTGCCATATTTTTTCAAGATCATCTGAAGTTATCACTGGTTTAAGTTTACTTTTCAAAGACACACTGCTGGCACTTAGTCTTGTCATTCAGGCACTTGAAACATAGAGCAAAATAACATATAAAATAGTTTCTAGAGCTCTGGGCTTGGTCTCTTTCACCTCCACAGTTTGCAACTAGATGAAGCATCGGTTTGGAGGTGGCTCTTTGCTACTCCCCAGCCCCCGCAATCTCAAATTGTCTCAACCTTCTGTCAAGGCCTCCCAGATTGAATTTCAAGACAGAGTCCTTATTTTCCTCTGCCTTTTATGTGCCCGCCACTTGAACAATTCTAAATCTATGTTGGTAAATAGAGTTAATCGAATTATAATTTTGTGGAAAAGCAACACGCATACAAATGAAGTTTTGATTTTCTAATTACATTTTCCAAATAATGTTTAATACGGATCAGAGTTTTAAGAAATTATCTAAGACCTGTTATATGTTCATTCATTTTAGTCATGTATCCATTATTACATAATGGAATGTGTGAATTTTTTTAGTGTTAAACTACTGCAAGTATCTAAATATAAAAACGATGTGTGGCCATGTCTAAGAATCCAGATGTTTAAGTGAGGATTTAAGAAATTCTTACTCACTTTGAAGATATTTTCGAGAATATTGTTCTACTATATGAATTGCTGCAGTTCTGGAAATGTTTACAAACCAAAGTTTTCCAGCTAAGTACAAATAGCACCTGTGATTCCTGAGCACTTAAAATCTAACTATAGTAACTAAGAATTAATTTTTACATTTATACTTATTTAAATATAGCCATATCAAGCTAATGTCTACCTTGTCTCTTTGGAAAAATGATGGAGAAAATGAAAAGATTCCAGGCACACAAACTGCAATGTACTGAAAAACAGAAAAATGCATCCAGCATGGCGTTAACAGAAAAGAATGAGCCAGGAAATCATTTTACAGAGACAAAAAATAGTGAGATATTCTTAAAAGTTTTTATTAGGATATTTGTGATACATGATGACTCTATTCTGCCCGAGGGTTCGGTGCAAGTGTGTTTTGCCTCTTGAATACATTTACTCCCCCGCTCCTGCCTTCTCTATTTCCTGCCTCAGATCCTTCCAACTTCTACAGAAGCTACTTCCCTGGTTCTAAATATGGCTCTTGCTTTGTTTTGTATCTCTTTTATATAATTAAAACAGAAAGAATGGAAAGATTTATTCACTGACTATTAGAAAAATTACCTTTTAATTATCAGAAAGGCTAAGTTTTTCATTAGCTTCCAGGCAGTAATTAGATATCAATGAGCCTCTGTTACATATAACCTAGTTATATTTAAATAAATTATCATTCAAAAGAGATATCACAAAAGAAGTAACTCAGTGTAGGCCAGTTTTAAAGCAAAACATTTACTTAACTGATTTTGCAAGATCTAGGCAATTGAAACTATTGCTAGTCATTAACTCAAAATAGTTTTATTAATCGTGGGGTTTCATTTAGTAGAATGTTGCAAAATGCTACCCAGCACCCATAATTTTTGATATTTCATGTAATTGTGTCCATTAAAGTTAACAGAAACCAAAAATAACTTAAATTCCAAAGGGGAAGGCAGAAACGGAGCTATCCATTTTCAGGCAAGACTGAGACCTGCTGCGTGGAAAGACTACAGAGGGTGAGGAGTGCAGGAGGGCCTGGGACTGAAGCATTCACGCAGGGGCTTTGAACCTCATCCTGGAGGAGAAAGTTTACTAATCTCTTCCTGACCACAGCAGGAAACAATGAGTGCTGTATTTTAAATTTGCCAAAAGAATACATTTTAATGTTCTATCCGGAAATATAGGATATTCGTAAGGTGAATGATACTTTAATCAACTTGATGAAATCTACCGTATACACACAGATCAGCACTTCATATATGATATACAATTATTATTAATACTTTAATGAGATAATGTGATTTTAGATCTATGGTTACATTGTTAAAGGTTGAAATCTGGGTAAACACATTTCTCTCAAACATTTACCAATTTTTTTATGGTAAAATCTTTCAAAATTCTCCCTTCTAGCTTTGTGAAATGCATAATACATGCTTGTTGTGCTACTGAGCAAATCACACCAGAAAATGTTTTGTAATGTGTAAGTTTGCACTCCTTAATGAACATTATGGTTTGTGTCTGCATGTTCCCCCGAAGCATGCACTCATAGGGTGGAATTCTAGAGTCTATGATTGATTCATGAGCATACACTGCCCTCTGGCAGATAGTTTTCATACAGTGTAAGGGAGGGAGAGAGGCTGCTGTTCCCTTTTGCTCCTGCTGCTTTTGCTTTCCACTACCAGGAACTGTTGCCGTCTGCCACGTGCCACTCTGCCTTGGAGCCAGCCAAGTACGGACTGAAACCTCCACAAACTGTGTGCTAAATAAACCTTTCCTTCCTTAATTTTGGGCATTGGGTATTTTGTCTCAGTCACGAGAAGAAAAGTAACTAAGTCAATCAGGCTTTCTTTATCTCCTTGACTTATCTTACTAAATATTATAGTTTCAAGGTGCATGCATTTTCCTACAAGTGACTCAAGTTTATCTTTGTGGCTGAGTAGCACTTAACCGTCTGTAAACTTCATCTGTTGATGGCCACATAGGCCACTTCCAACAATTAACTATTATGAGTTGTGGTGCTATAAATTGAGTGTGTATGGATCTCTGTAACATGATGTCTTTATTTCTATTGCAAAGATACCAAGAATGAGAATTGCAGTCACAAATGGAATTTCTAGTTTTAGTTTTTGAGGAATCTCTACCCTGATTTCCACAGTGGTTGTATTAGTTTAGATCCCCACCAACTGCAGAAGTCTTCTCTTTTCCCCACAGTCTAATCAGCATTTGTTATTATTTGATTTCATAATGATGGGCATATGTATCACCTTTTCTGTTTCTATTTATTAGCTGATGGACATTTCTTTCTACTATCAAGAAGTGACAATGAATGAATATGAGAATGCAGGTGTCTCTTTGAAATACAGATTTCATTTCCTTTGCATGTGTACCCAGTAGTGTGATTGCATACATCGCATTACATCATAGGCTAGTCATAGTTTTGATTTGTTGAGGAACCTCCATACTTTTCTCCATAGTGGCCATACTAATTTATCTTCTCAGTAACAATGTTCTGGCCTTTCTTTTTCCATATCCCTATAGTGCTTGTCTTTAGCCTTGCTGTGCAGTTATTTTTTACTTGGTTGCAATGATAATGCCTTGTGGTTTGGATTTGAATTATTTCTGATCATTAATGTTATAAAACTTTTAAAAATATAATTCTTGGCCATTCTGAGTTGTTTGTAAATGTCTATATATAAGTACTGCCCATTTTTAAATTGATTATTAGTTTTTATTGTGAATTTTGTTGTTGTTGTTGAATTTTTGGAGCCCCTTCTGTATTCTAAGTAACAACCTCTTGTCAGGTATATACTTTATGCATATTTTCTTCCGGGTTGTTTCTCTATTAATTGCTCCCTTGGATGGTTAGAAATGCTTAACTCTGATGTACTACCAATTATCTATGTTTGCTTTTGTTTCATGTGCTCTGGGTTCTTATCCATAAAATTTCTGCCCACGCCAGTGTTCTGAAATGTTTTCTCCTGGTGGTCTCACAACTTCAGGTCATACATTTAGATTCTTAATCCATTTTGAACTGGATTTCATAATTGATGTGAGATAGGTGCCTAATTCTTCTGCATGTAGATATACAATTATCTCAGCATAATTTAACAAATAAATTGTGTTTTTCTGATTCTGAAGATATATAAGTTTACTTCCAGGATTTCTACTCCTTTTCCTTGATCTATGTGTATTTTTTATGACAATATTGTTTTCATTTTTTAAATATAGCTTTGCATTCTATTTTGAAGCCAGGTACTCTACAGTGATGTGTTTTGTTCTTTTTCCTCAAAATTGCTTTACTATTTTGGGTTTTTGTGGTTCCACATACATTTTAGGATATTTTACAGTTTTTAGTTTAGTCTTACATATATTATCAGCTTTCCTAAGATGCATACTGAAATTAACTATTTCATTCATTTTTAAATGTAGGGATTGAAACATTGGATTGGAATATCTCAAATGGTGGATGATATTTGTCTCAGTTACTTTTCTCTCATTGTCCCGAGATAAAATATCCAACACCCAAGTGTAAAGGAGGAAAGGTTTATTTAGCTCACAGTCTGTAGAGGTTCCAGTCCATAATTGACTATTTCCAAGGCAGGGTGTACATGGCAGAGGGGTAATAGTTCATGGCAGTAGGAGACAGCTAAAGCAACAAGAAAGAGCAAGACATGTTTTTGTCCTTCCCTTATGTTGTAAGCAGTGTGCCCACCCTATCATGGGTGTGGTATTCACACCCTTAATTCCAGCACCCTAACCCCAGCATTGGACTATAAATCAATTACAAACTCTAGATTCAGTCACCTCTGAAAAGTTCACGCCCATGACTTCATGAGGCTTTGGGGGAACATCTAGACACAAAGCTTACCAATATTAATCTAGTATAAGTTACTGATCAACTGAATCACTTGGTTTTAGAACTCTTTATGCCAATTCCTATAGTTGTATTTCCCAGATTTTGGGGAATTGTGATGAAGTTGATGAAGAATTTCAGCTTTTGGTGTGTGATAATTGGTGTTTTTATACTCAGCGTAACTAAGTCATTTTAAAATTTCATTTCTTTATGCTATAGATTGCTTTACTGTCTACCTATGATAAACAGACCTCTTGATTTTTGCTTCAGTGAAGAAGGAGTACTACTCTGCTCTAAAGAAAAATAAACTCAAGGCTTTTATAGGCGAGTGGATGCAACTGGAGACTATACTAAGAAGTATCTCTCATCAGACCCTCATGTGTAAATGTCATATTGTCTCCCTAGTGTAAGAAATGGGAAGTCTAAATAAAATCCAAAAGGTACAATAGATATTGTGAGAGGGAAAGAAATTGCTCAAAGGAATGAACAACTGGGATGGGCTAAGGAGTAAAGGAGAAAGGGAATATATATATATACACATGCAAAATAGCTAAGATAATTGTACTAATAATTTTTATTATTTCATTGAAAGGAACATTTTTTGTTTATACTGTCTGATCGATTTTGCATGCTTATATCTTGTAATCTGAGCAACTACACTGATGAGAATATGCAATATAATAACCATTGTTAATTTCCTACCATCTTGTTTTGAAATTCTGTATCATTTTCATTGTTTTTCTCTTTAAAATAAACTAAATGAATAAATAAATAAATAAGAGAAAGGGCACAGTAGGGCCAGGGATATAGTTCCGTGGTACAGAATTTGCCTGGCAAGTGCAAGGTCATGAGTTTGATTCCAGATACAAAAGGGGGGGAGCACAGTAGAGATGACAAACAAATCAGGGAATTTAATGATTCCTAAAAATCTTCTTTGTGTTAGCCACAAGTTTCCTGAGGTATCTGAGGCCACCAAGTTTGAATCACTATAGAATTCTCAGGTGAAAAGGAGTTTTGTTTTCTGGTCTCCTTGTCACTAATTTTGGTCACAGCAATCCTCCTGCCTTAGCTTCCCAAATGCTGGCCTTAGAGGCATGAACTGTATCATTTTATATTTACATATTCTTAAATGTATTTGTAGTGAAGTAAAAATCATTTTGTGGGTTACCATGAGGGAAGCACACAGCTCTCCACAGATCATTTTATTCTCCTGGATCACTGTGGCAGAATAAAAGGAATTTAGTTTTCTGGTCTCCTGGTCACTAGAAACTCAAAGTTTTGTTTGAATTTGTTCGTGTGTGCAATGGTACCATCTGAACCCGCCATCTAGCACTGCATAATAATTGAGTTAGAATCCAATTACACAAAGCATAGAACTTTTCTTTCTTTTTTTTTTTTTGCATTACTGGGGATCAAACTCAGGACCTTGCACCTGCCAGGCAGGCGCTTATTCCACTGAGCTCTATCCTCAGCCCAGCATAGAATATTCTTAAAAGTTCAATAAATGTAAGATGCAGCACAACATCATTACCAGGATAGTTATTAAATCTGTCTGACTTCCCTATCTCTGACTCTTTTTCCATGAAGAAATCAAGCTGTATTAAAATTCCTTATGAGGAAAAGCAGCACCTAGGCAGCCCCTCTGCCTGCATGGACCTCTGGGCAGGTGAGGCGTGTGTGCACTCAGCCCTGGATCTCTGGGCCAGGGAGGAGCTCGGCCCACCAAGCAGCACCTAGGTGGGCCCCCTGCCTGTGGAAAACTCTGAGTAGGTGAGGCACGTGAGTGCTCCAACCTGGAACTCTGGGCAGGGAGGAGATTGGCCCACAAAGCAGCACCTAGGTGGCCCCTCTGCCTGTTGGGAACTCTGGGCAGGTGAGGCATGTGTGCGCTCTGATCTGAATCTCTGGGCAGGGAGGAACTCGGCCCACAAAGCAGCATCTAAGCAGCCTTCTGAGCACAACTCTTGGCAGAAAGCTTAAGGGACATTTTCCCAAAGAGAGGGAGCCATTGGAGCATCCTTTGCAATGGACCTTTGCCTGGTGAGCTGCCTGGGTAATTTGTAGCTAAATACATGGCATCTGATATCCAAAATGAAAAAGACAGAAGAGGAAAGTGCAGTCTCAGAACTCAACCCCACCCAGAACACATCCTGGACACAATGATATAGGAGAACTAGGAAGCCACATACCTACAATTTCCAAAACAATCGCATCCGAAGTAAAGCAACAACTCCATCAGGCCATAGAAGAGATTAAAGCAGAAATAAGCCACACACCTGCAATTTCTGAAACAACTGCATCTGAAGTAAAGAACAACTCCATCAGGACTTAGAAAAGATTAAAGCAGAAATAATCTCTCAGGCAAAAAATGAAGTGAAAACAATAATGGAAGAAATGCTCCATACATATAGAGAAGAAACAGATAACACAATAGAAGAACATAGGAAACAAATGGAAATGTTACATGAGCAATTTAAGAATGAATTACAATGAATGATACAGGCCCAAAGAGATTGCCGGGAAATGAAAACTTCCATTGAAAGCTTGCAAAACTGCTTCAATGAAGCCAAAGATAGAATTTCAGATCTTGAAGACAGCATGGCAGCTAGTGAGCATGAGAGGAAGGATCTCATAAAGTCATCAAGGATCCAAGAAAAATCAATCCAATAGCTGCAAGATGAGGCAAAAAGAAATAATATCCGAGTAATAGGAGTCAGTGAAACAGCAGGAGATAACACAAATGATATAAAAAGAATATGTGCTCAAATAATAGCAGAAAATTTCCCAAGCATGGTAAAAGATATGGAAGTTCAGTTAATTGAGGCATATAGAACCTCAACGAGCCATAACTCAAATAAAACTACACACAGACATATAATAGTCAAGATCCCAGACATCTAGCAAAAGAACACAATATTAAAAGCTGCTAGAGACAAGAAACAGATCACCTATAAAGGAAAGCCCATCAGATTCACAACAGACATCTCAACAGAAACCATGAAATTAAGAAGAGCTTGGAGTGAGGTATTACAGATTCTGAGACAAAACAGCTTCCAACCCAGACTGATGTATCCTGCAAAACTATTCTTCAAATTCAATGGAGAAATAAAATATTTCCATGACAAAGAACAACTGAAGAACTTCATGAGTGCCAAACCAGCATTGCAAAAAGCACTAAAAGATATTTTACACAGAGAAAAAAATGACCACAATCTCAAGAACAACAATAGAAAGGAACCCTCAAACAGAACAAGTAAGTAAACAGAGAGCAAAGGTAGGAAAAAAACAAGTAAATAGCATGACAAGAACAAGCCAACATATAATCGTTATAACCATTAATGTAAATGGCCTCAATTCATCTGTCAAAAGAAACAGACTGGCAGAAAGGATTAAGAAACATAATCCAACGATATGCTATATGCAGGAAACACATTTTACTCAAAAGGAAATCCACAGGCTGAAAGTTAAAGGATGGAAAACAATTCTCCATGTAACAGGTTCCCAGAAAAAAGCATGGGTAGCTATTATGATTGCAGACAATGTAAACCTTAAACCAAAAACAATCAAAAGAGTTAAAGAAGGCCACTACATACTAGCTAGGGAAAAGCTGCAAGAGGAACAGATAACAATCCTAACATTTATGCACCAAATAATGGAGCCCCAAACTTCACAAGTCAAATCTTAACAGACATGAAAAATCAAATACTTAATAACACTATTGTAATAGGGGACTGAAACACCCCTCTGATGCAAAGAGACAGGTCACCTGGCCAAAAACTCAGCAAAGAAATAACAGACTTGAACCAAAGGTGTGAACAAATGGACTTAGTAGATGTATACGGAGTGCTCTACCCCACAACATCAGAATATACATTTTTCTCAGCAGCACATGGGTCTTTCTCTAAAATTGACCACATTCTAGTCCATAGAGCGTATCTACCTAAATGCAAAAGAATTGAAATTATCCCATGTATATTATCTGACCGTAGTGCAATGAAATTGGAAATTAATGACACAGAGAACTCCAAAAACTGCATAAACACTTGGAAATCAGACAACAACCTGAAGAATAACCAGTGGGTCACACAAGAAGTTAAAGAAGAAATTAAAAAATACCTACAAACAAATGAAAATGCAAATACAACCTACCAGAATCTGTGATGCAATGAAAGCAGTCCTCAGAGGGAAATTTATAGCAATGAACTCATATGTAAAGAAAACAGAAAGAGAGCAAATAAATAGCCTAATGCTACACCTCAAACTTTTAGAAAAAGAGCAACAAGCCAAACCAAAAGGCCAAAGAAGGGAGGAGATTATAAAACTCAGTGCAGAAATTAATGCAACTAAGACAAAGAAAACTGAACAAAAAATAAGTGAATCAAAGAGTTGGCTTTTTGAAAGAATAAATAAAATTGATAAAACCCTAGCCAACCTTATCAAAAAAAGAAGGGAAAGAACTCAAATTTATGCAATAAGGAAAGAAAAGGATGAAATCTCTACAGATCCCTCAGAAATTCAAAAGATCATTAATACCTACTTTGAAAATCTTTACTCCCATAGGATCGGAAATTCAGAAGAAATAGACAGATTCCTAGAAATGTACGAATTACCAAAATTTAATCAGGGAGATTCAAAAATCCTGAACAACGCAATATCGATTAATGAGATTGAAAATGTCATTAAAAACATACCAACAAAGAAAAGTCCAGGCCCTGATGGATTCACAGCAGAATTCTATAGAACATTCAGAAAAGATTTAAGGCCAACATTCCTCAAACTCTTTAATGAAATTGAAAAGGAAGCAACTCTCCCTAACTCATTTCTGGAGGCAAGTATTATACTGATACCAAAACCAGAGAAGGACCCAACCAAGAAAGAGAACTATAGGCCAAGCTCTCTAATGAACATAGATGCAAAGATACTCAACAAAATACTAGCAAATAGAATGCAGCGAGTCATAAGGAAAATTATACATCATGACCAGGGTGGATTTATTCCTCATTATTCACAAATCAATTAATGTAATACATCATATCAATACAGCCAAAGGCCAAAATCACATGATCATCTCAATAGATGCAGAAAAAGCTTTCGATAAAGTCCAACATGCATTCATGTTAGAAACCCCAGAAAAATAGGAATAGATGGCCTCTACCTCAATCTGATCAAAGCCATCTATGACAAACCAACAGCCAATATCATACTAAATGGACAAAAACTGAAAGCTTCCACTTTAAAGTCAGGAACAAGACAAGGATGTCCGTTGTCACCACTCCTTTTCAACATAGTTCTGGAAGCATTAGCCAGCAATTAGACAAGAGAGAGAAATAAAAGGAATAAGGATAGGAAAAGAAGAAGTTAAACTATCACCATATGCAGATGACATGGTACTTTACACGGAATACCCCAAAAATTCCACAAGAAAACTCCTGGAAATAATTAACAAATTCAGCAGAGTAGCTGGATACAAAGTCAACACCCAAAAATCAATAGCATTCCTATACACGAACAACAAACAGACTGAGAGAGAAATTGAGGAAACCATGCCTTGTAAAAGGTATAGTATCCGAGAAATTGAAATATTTAGGAATCAATCTAACAAAGAATGTGAAAGATTTATTCAGTGAAAACTACAGTACTCTGAAAAAGGAGATTGAAGAGGTTTTCAATAAATGAAAAAACATACCCTGCTCATGGTTAGGAAGAACTAACACTGTAAAAATGGCCATACTACCAAAACTGTTGTACAGATTCAATCCAATTCCCATCAAACTACCATTAACATACCTCACAGATCTAGAGAAAATGTGCCTTAAATTCATCTGGAACAAGAAGAAACCCAGAATAGCAAAAGCAATCCTTGGTAACAAGGACAAGTCAGGTGGAATCATAATCCCTGACCTGAAATTATACGACAAAGCTACTGTAATAAAATCAAACTGGTTCTGGCCAAAAAACAGACCTGAGGATCAATGCAACAGACTGGAAGATGCAGCCCCAATGAAAAACACACTCAGTCAACTAATATTTGGCAAAGGGGCCAACCAAGCTCACTGGAAAAAAGAAGGCCTGTTTAATAAATGGTGCTGGAAAAACTGGCTTGCCTCTTGCTGAAAACTGAAAATAGACCCAAGTCTATCACCATGCACCAAACTCAATTCAAAATGTATCACAGATCTCAACATTAAAACAGAAACTCTAAATCTGTTGGAAGAGAAAGTAGGTAAAAATCTTGAAGACATAGGAGTAGGCAGAGAGTTCATGAAGAAAAATCAAACTGCAAGGGAAACAATTCTAAGAATCAATAACTGGGACCTCATCCTACTGAAAAGTTTTTGCACGTCTAAAGAAATCACCAGCAAAGTAAAAAGAAAACCCACAAATTGGGAAAAAATCCCAGCTGGCTGTCCCTCAGACAAAGGTCTTCTGTCTAGAACATACAGAGAATTAAAAAACATGTACCTGCCCAAATTCAAAGACCCAATCCAGAAATGGGCATCTGAGATGAATACATACTTCTCAGATAAAGAAATACAAATGGCAAATAAATATACAAGAAAATGTTCTAGTCATTCAAGAAATGCAAATAAAAATAACACTGAGATTTCATCTCACCCCAATAAGATTGGCCAGTATTAAGAAATCGTCCAATAACTAATGCTGGCGAGGCTGTGGAGAAATAGGAACTCTGCTGCAGTGCTGGTGGCAATGCAGACTGGTGAAACCACTGTGGAGAGCAGTTTGGAGATTTGTCAGCAAACTAGGTCTAGAGGTTCCATTCAAACCAGCTATTCCCCTTCTGGGTATTTTCCTAGAAGATCTGAAAACATCATATCACTGTGATATATATGCACCCATGTTCCTAGCAGCACAATTTGTATTAGCTAAATTGTGGAAACAACCCAAATGTCCATCCACAGAGGACTGGATTAAAAAACTGTGGCAATTTTATATAATGGAATATTACTCAGCTATAAAGAGGGACAGATTTGGGGCCTTTGTAGGCAAAAGGTCACAATGAGACACCATATTCATAAGTGAAATAAATCAGAGGTACATATGCAAGCAACATGCTGTGTCACTGGTGTAAGAACCTGAGGGTGGGAATATAAACTAAGAGGCGTGTAGTAAATCTGTTCAAAAATAAAGAAGAGATGGGATGAGGGAAAGGAGAAAAGAAAGAAAGAGGCAAATATGTGTGTATGTATGTATGTATGTATGCATGTACATATGTGCAAGATGGCTAACATGGTTCCACTATTGTCTTATGTTCCTTTATGGTAAGGAATAGTTGATGATTGGTTGTTTGATCAATCTTGTATGCGTGTATGTGTTTTCCTGAGCATACACTTTGAAGTTATCAATATGTAGTGCAACAATTATTGTTGGTTTCCTGTTGCTTTGTCTATAATTCAATTTTGATTATACCGTTATTGTGCTACTTTGTGTCTCTTTGTTAATGCTTTCCTCTTTTTTGTTGATGTTGTTCTTTTTCTTTTACACTTTAAAAAATAAAAAATAAAAGGAAATAAAATAAAATTCCTTATGAAAATGGAGAGAAATAATATTATGGACTCTGGAAAAGAGTAGTAAATGAATTTATGGTACTAATTGTATAAACAATAAATTAAGTATGATTTCCTTTTTCCCTCTGGGCAATTGTTATTCTAACATTTTAAATAACCATGGCTTTATGTAATCATTTTAATTTCATTAAGTCCTATTTCTCTCATGGATTCAGTATGACAAAATATTTTTATATTTTTCAGTATGGTTAAGTGTTTATCACTAATTTTTCCTAAGTAGGAACTTCCCATACTGTCATCTTTCTATACCTTAATGGAATGGGAAATAAAAACACTTTGAAATTTAATGAGGCATATTACTGAATGATATTTCACTTTATAGAGTATCAAAGGGCAGAAATTAAAAAATAATTTACCATAGAAAGCATTGAGGCTTCTTTATTATTATTTTACTCATCAGAGGAAAAGTAAACATACAGAAATTCAAAAGTATAGGTAGCAAATTACCATAGAACAATATAAAGTTTTATTCCTTCTTGGTTAAATATAAGTATTTCTTCTTCAAATTGAGAAGGTTTTACAAACAGCCTCTGAAGAAGTTATTGAAAATTGTTTAGCTGCTAAATACAAGACTTTATTGAACTTGGGTCTGTGGAGTTGTAATTCTGGATACTTTGAATGATCTATAGTTTCAATTAACTGAAGAATAATGCACAGAGATTTATTCTGCCCCAGTGATCCAGGCAAAATAAAATTATCTGTAGAGAGTCGGGTGTTTCCCTCATGGTAACCTACAAAATGATTTTTACCTCACTACAAATACACCCAAAAATATGTAAATATAAAATGATACAGTTCCTGCCTCTAAAGCCAGCATTTGGGAAGCTAAGACAGGAGGATGGCTGTGAGTTTGAGGCCTGTTGGGCTACACAGCGAGCTCAAGTCCAGTCTAAACTACATAGCAAGAACCTGTGTCATAAAACCAAAGTGAAAAATGAAAAAAGATACAGGTCATTGAAGAGCCGTATAACGTACATCAGATACTAGAAGCAAGAGCCAAGACAGGAAAGTTACGGACAGGAGGTTAGGAATCCAGCTCTTTTAGAATGTGCCAGGAATGTGGGCAATCCCTGCAGGTCACATACATTAAGATATATTGATCAAAAGCTGGTGATGGGAAAAGTGAATTGAACATGAAATGCAGTGAAAACAGCCCGATGCTTGCTAACATCACCTTATTAGCAGTTGTCAAGCTGCCCAAACAATTTGTTTCTCCTCAGTGAAAGCAGGTCAGTGATTTACTAAGAATCGTACTTGGGGATAATTTTATGAATGTTTAATTTATTTGCTGCACACCAGTGTCTACATTTTATCACCACATTTACCACTTCGAGTTTTCCATTTTTTGAATTTACAGGCAAAGATAAAATGTACAAAAAAACCCCACAAAAAACTATGCTGTCCAATGTTTGGTGTCCAGTGTTTGCACTTGCTTCTTCTCTAGGGTTACGAAAGGGGCTTTTTTGTTGTTGTTATTTTTTCCAAAGTGTTACTGAAGAGAAGCACGCATGAGCCATATTCTGCAGCGTTTCATGCCGGGACGCTGAATGACCCTGTGCCTGAATGTAGTGCCTGTGCTGTGGTGTGAATCTACAATGATTCCTAAAAGATTTGTTTTCCCAGCTGGGGCGTATGGAAGAGGATCTGGTCATTGGGATCCTATAATTGGTTTCCTGCCAGGAGGTGGGCCCAGTTGGAGCTAGACTGCGGTATTATGACGAATAAACAAAAAAATTAAATTTTCTGGTAGTATTTCTCTGAGGAATCAAACTAATACACACAGGGCATTTGGACTGACCCCTGAAATAATCCCCTCCCTGTTCTCCACCCTTGTGTCCAAAGACTGGCCCTAAGTCCCCAACACACTGGACTCTTTACTAAGAACTTTTCTTCTTTGAGGGTTTATTGTGTCCTTCAGTCTTTGAAGTGGATTGAAAAGTAGACCAAAGTCTCGAGAGTCATCAATACTTCCTGTTCCTGCTTTGACTTATTTTCAAAACAGCCACTTCTCTGCTAACACTTGTCCAAGGAAAGGTGAACCTGTGTACAGCTGAATCACTGAAGGTGAATTAGTGTATGATGTTTTGCTTGTTGTTTGTAGGAGTTGAAATTGCGGGAAGGTGGATGAAGTGTGGGAGAAGCAAGATTGGCAATTTTCGACTGCTGTCTGCAAATGAAAAAATGCAGCAATTTTATCTGGTTCATGATCATAAAAATGTGTATCCTTTTGTAAATATAAATGTTTATCTTTTGGGGGAAATATTAACAATTTTCTCTTGATTAAAAAAAAAATATATATATACCATGTAAGATTTAAAATAAATCTATGAAATATTTTTGACCTAATTGCAAATAGAAAAATTTTATGCTTAAATTGCAGAAAAATAAGAACTCTGCAAATGCAAAGAAGATACACTCTTCATAAAAACAACCTACAGAAAGAAAGGGTTGATGTCTATAAAGAGACATTTTAGTTTTTAATTTTTACTTTATACCCTGTCCACCTAAGAAAACGCTTACACATCCCCTCTTCATATTGCGGTGTTCCTTGCTGACACGGTACTACACAACTGTGCACACTTGCTGAGATTTACTCTATTCCACGTGTGTCCATACATGTGCCTAGGTTCACACATGTTACACAGTGATTTTGAAAGATAAAATTTTAAATTCTGTTGAATATAAAAATTGAAATAAAAACATATTTATGAACAGTTTAGGTTTTCAGTGAAATTCACTTGGAGGTTTTCAAATTGACAGCAGAAGCATAGTTAAGTAAATGTCACCAGGGTAATTTGGTATCTACTTCATTGAGTGTTTCCCTGTCTATCTCATGCCCAATAATAGAAAATAAATAATGAATTGATTAAACTTTTAAACACAAATAGCAGCTATAAAATATGTCTATCTGTGAAAGAGCTATGTTGGATATATGATTTATTATAATGAAAATAGAAATTAATAAAAAGTCGTTAAAATAAAAAATACCGTAAGGATGAGTAAAGATAATATATCAGAACTAATACAGGAGATCAGCAAAGTATACATCTTTGAATGTCAGAGAAATTTTTTATATAAACACAGTCTAAAAATAAAAGTTTATGCATTGTATTAACATTCAGTAAAAATAAATGACTAACGAACCTCATACATAAAATATAACCTAACTTGTAAATTTACAAATATTGCTTTTCTGTTTTGTAAATTTTTAGTTACAATTGAACAACTAAATCTTGTCTTTTCCTTGTTCTGTTAGCAAAGATTGACAATGCCTATAGCAAAGAAATCTTGCTAAACAACAGCAAGACAAACAGCTTATTTTTGCTCTGACTAGTGAAAATTAATTGGCAACAAAATTTATGAACACACATTCTGGGCTTAATATATGCAAAGTATACATGTTTCCTATAATTAGATTGTCACTTAGTCATTACCATGGTACGATAGATATTGCAGTATAGTTTGCCTTTCACTTAACACTGATGGATTGGAAGAAATATTTATGCTAGTACTCAAAATCTTAATAAGATGTAGAAAAATAGATACAGACTTCATACACAGCCAGGGTTCCCTTGTGTGCACTGTGGTCTTTCCTTAGACTTTAGTCTGCTCATCAAGTGTAAGTACCTAATTCTAAATGAAGTGTTTCTATTTCATAGAAATATAATTATTTTCATGTACTTGGGAACGAAGAATAAGAAATACACCTTCATATCTTTTCTAAATTACTTAATTAACTTAATTGCATTGCACAAAGAGGTTAGTATAAGAAACCACAGTAACTGTTTTAAAAACAAGAAGTTCTTTTGTTGTTACCAGGAATCAGACTCAAGGCCTTGCGTTTGCCAGGGAGGTGCTGTGCTGCTCTGCTATGTCCCTGGCCCACAATATTTTAGGTTCACTATTATAAACTACTTTTCTGTATGAAATTGTGATCTTGTTGGTGGAAAATCTGGTTCTGTAATATTTGACATTAACTTAAATACATTATATTTATTCTACTTTCCATTGATTTCCCCATTAAAATTGTGTAAATTAGCTACATAATTTATGAATATATACATGTATTTAATTTTATATTTTTCTTTAAAATTATTTAATTCCTCTGGGACAACTAAAATTGCAATATATTTTATACGGATTATAAACAGGTAATTAAATGTCCCATAAATCAACAAACGATGCCAGTAATAGCTATTAATCTTTCATGACATAGTGAAAGATGAAATGACTGGACTGCTAAGAAGATGATTTTATTCAAATGATTTATTTCAGTGAAAATTATGTTTATGGAAGAGAAACTTCTCAAGGAATGGAGGTTTCTGGGATTTTATGCAGCCAAGGAATGAAGTCTTCAAGTCCTCAGACCAGAAGCTTGAGGAAAGATGGAGCCAAATTCCAGCTGAGTCACTCAGAAACAGATCCCGGCGGGCACTGACTTGGCTGAGGCCACAGCCCAGTAGTTCTATGGAGTCAGCTGCTTCTCTCTACATAGAAATGTCTTTCTCAAGCTTTGAGACTGACATTATGTCTCAGATGAATTTCATCACTGTCATATTTCAAAATTTATTTTATGCTGAATATAGAATAATCATAAAAAGTAATATTTATAATATTTATTGAGAAATTTCCATACTCCAGGTGCTGTAGCTTATTTTAATTCATTTTAAATTTCAGTGAAATGACTATAAAGTAAATGGGATACAAATGTTCAGTCATATGTGGGACCCAATGTCTTAATTGAAGTAATCCACTAACCATTGATTTAGATTTTCTGTTTACCTGTAAAATATTCAATGCATTTATTCACAGCTTAATGTAGTATTGGATTATTTCACCTCAATGCAGGGAGACCTAAAGGTTTCTTATCATATTATTGGCACATAGGAAGAAAGGCTTCACAACTATTTTGGAAAGTGATTTGATGTTTGCAAGGAAATCAACAGTACACTTTCTGACTCAGCAAGTCTACCCCAACTATGGCACACAAAATGTTGTTCATGTGTTTCAGAGTCATACAACAGAAAGCTACTGCTGTTACAGTTCTAATAAAACACAATTAACCAGAGATAAGATAAGCCAGATGCTATGCAGCTGTGTGTCCCTCCACAGCCTCATGCGCTCACAGAGGGAGCATTTGGAAGATGCCTGGATCACAGGTGTTTGATGTGGATGCTGGAATAAAGGTGTGATGTCTAAGCATGTTAGCATCGTTCTGGGTAAGAAACACTGAAGCCCATCTTGGGTGTGGGTGGCACCAATCAGTATGGTTCTGGCGCAGATGTACAATTCAGGTAGAATGATAAATTCAATAAAAATGATTCATATAATATTATATTTTTTGAAACCCAGTAAATATAAGGTCATTGCTGTTAATAAATGTGTGTCACAAAAGCACAATTTTAAATAAAAATCTAACTTTCATATATGTGCATATACTACTTATATCTATCTGTCTTCCACTCATTGGCTGTCATTTGTGCCAAAACAATGGCTTTAAATTTTGATAAATTTTGCCTCCCATCCCTGGGAACAACGCCAAGCATGACACACTCGATTTTTACTGTGTGGTGCTAGCTTCGTGTAGAGGATAGATTTGCTGCTGAAGGGGTCCATACTTTGATGTTTTGAAGTATGCGACAACACCCCCAAAATCAATGATGAACTTCAAAATGTGAATAACGCCAGGGGTGAGGAAAGTACCTGTTCATACAGGCAGGTAAGTAAATACAGTAAATGACAAAAATGAGTAGCATTTTAACCTCTGCTACAGCATATTCAATGAGATTAAAATATTGAATATTGTATTTTTAGGGTAGGCATAAAACTTGAGGATGAATTTATTGTGTTTATTTAAGTTCCATTCATACATGCTATTGGAATTTTAGAATATTGGAAATATTTATTATAAAGAAGTAAATATAATTGAAATTTCATTTTTCTTCTCATACCATGAAGAATAATTAACAGCCTTTTCCAATTAGTCATACATATACACTAGAAAGTATCGATCTATAGTCTCAGAAAGAGAAGTAACAAGATAGTCAATGAGAAATTTAGGACATATAAGTTTATACACATACAAATATATATGGATATGAGTGTTTAATTGTGTTTATGTAGTTTGAAATAGATTGTAATTTTTAAATATTGATAACCAGTTTTATAAGTCCCATCTATTAAGTAATCTATATTTTCCCATTTTCCCACAATAGTCACTATTCCATGTATCAAGTTTAATATGCACTCTGAGTTCTATATTCCAGTCAGCAGATCATTTTTTAGTCCCTGTGGAAAAAAAAAATCATACTGTTGTAATTATTATTTCTGTACAGGATCTTTTGTTACCTGACAGTGCAAGTCCATCAGTCTTGATCTTATGCTTTAAAAATTGTGTTCATTTATTGTTTTTGTGTTTTATATCATCTTCATAAATATAATTACTTATTAATTATAAAACCTTTGAGATTTTAGCACCACTTGGGTTAGTTCATTGGAATACATTAAAAATAACTAATGTAATTAGAGTGTTGAATCTTACTTTAAAATATATTAAAATATTTGTGAGTTAATTTAGGATTTACTCATTAGGTTTTAATAAATAATAATAAATTCCAACGTGAATAAGGCATCTCTTAGTACATGTAGCTAAATTGTTCTATTCTGAAACTTTGTTAAATGCTATCCTCTCTTATTGTCAATTGTATCTTGTTTCCTCTAAGAACAGCTATTAAAATAAGTTTGAAATATTAATTTATATCTGAAAAAAATTGCTGAAATTTAAAAAAGGTTACTCCTAATTAATTTTTAGATCATTTTTGGATTTGAATGTCTGATTAAATCATCTTCTGTTTGAAAGTTAGAAGCTTCCTTCAATGTTTTCACTTGTGATTGGCTAATATATTTTTAATATGTCACCATTTATAGTTCAAATTAGACTTACTATTATAATGTAAAAGGAGCTGCCATGGCTGGCATCATATTCTTTATGCTGTGAAAACTAGCTACTTGGTGTATCTCCAGATACATTGCTTATGGCAGGGTTATATAGAGCCTTTGCATTAGGTTAAGAAATATGTTATGTACCACTTTGGTAAGTATCTTTAAGATTACTTGATGTCAAAATATATTAGTTTAGTAAAGATGTATTTTCAGTCATTAATCTATGTGTGTACCAATTCTGGGTTAGTACTTTAAACCAAAATCAAACTATCCTACAAATCCAAGCTAACTATATAGTAACATCTTGTTTAACTCATGAATTTACATGTATGACAGATGTTTTAAAAGCCTTTGCATTTGTTGATATTGCACTATGACTTCCTTTTTCAGGGTCTTTAATTCTTTAATATCTTGGAGATATTAAATCAGTTGTTTTAAAACAATGTCTTTTTAATGGTGCTGTAATTTAATTACTCTGATATAAATTTTTAAAGTAAGATATTTTTAAAGATTGCGGAATTTGCTATATTTGTACAATTTTAATTACAGGGCTTATTTTTCTCACTAAAATTTTTCCTATTCTGTAAAATTGTAAGATTGTTATCATGGTTATTCATATTGCTTAGCATTTTTTGTTTGTGTCTGTGTATTTGGGGAAAGAGTGTTTTTAGACATTGTCATGTTACATAGTCCAGTCTGGCCTTGAAATTTCCATGTGACCAAGTTTGGCCGTGAGCTCATAGCAGCTCTCCTATCTCAGCTTCTTGAGTGCTGGGACTATATGCATGGACCACCATATCCAACTGTGGGTCTTACTCATTACTCAAGTTCAATATTCATTTCAAAATACACAACAAAGAAATTATGGCACACACACACACAAGCAATATCAATGCTGAGGTGGCTACTAACACATCAAGAGTAAGGGACATGCAGGTCGTGGTTACTAAGGCTTCAGATATTGTCCAGGAGAGAGCCTGCTTCCCATACTGGCAGGGGAGGGGTGAGGGTGGACTCCCTGAAGCCGCTGACTCTGTCCAGTTTTCAGCTGGGTCCCCAGGGGTTTGCGGGCTGTTTTGCGAGTGACCACCAAGGCCCTAGAAGTTGTCTAGCGCTCCACGCTAGTGGGGGAGGCACCAGAGTGTCTCACCGGGGTACCTAATGATGTCCGGAGTTCAGCTCAGCACTACACAGACATGATAGGGGTGCGGTACGTGGCCACTGAGGCCCCGGAGAATGCCCGGGGCTCCACCTGCCTCGCACGCTGGTCAGGGAGTCACAGCAGCGGCTCACCGGGGTTCCTGAAGATGTCCAGGGTTCAGCCCAGCACCCGCAGGCACTCCATGGGTGTGGCAAGTAGCTCCACTTTTTTGATTTGACTAAGTGTTGGATAATTTTCAGAGACTGATTTCAGTTTAACAATCTGTCATCCTGAAATGGTACCATAGCTGTTATAACCTGTCCACTGAAATCAAAACAAACACTAAAGCTGGGTGCCCACGGTATACATTTGTTGAATCATTGAATAGAACACTTAAATATATTGATTATATGATAGAAAATTATGCTTAAAAAATTATTACAGTGCATGTAGAAAAGGATACTCTTAATGAACATATTCATAATTTACTTTGAGGAAATTATCCTACAATAGTTTCTCATTGTAGAAGCTTTAGTGAGATGGAAGATTTTACTTGTTTTCTGTATAATAATATACCTTCTGAGCAATTACATTGTTCAAGCTCCCAAACACCAGGGAGGATTTAGATTTTCCTAAAGATAATACAGGTAAGACAGATGCACAGAAGTGGAACATGCAAGTGGCAAACTTTTATCCAGGGAATAATCAAATCATCAAAAGTCCACACAAATGCTTTGGGGAAGGTTTTAAATGTTTTAGCTTTTCTTCTCAGATCTGGCCATGACCACTGCCTGAAGATTTGAGAAAATCCAGAATTAGTGTGAGAGTGAGTCCTTCCCATAGATATGATCAATTCACAATCAACTTTTATGAACCCAAGTCAGAAAAATGAAAATATTTCCTCTTAGCTTCTGAGGTATCATAACCATTCCTTATGTTCCTTTTCTCTTTCTCTAGGGTCAGATTCTTTTTTTTCTCCCAGAAGAATTCCCTTTAACATTTCTTAAATGTAGGCCTCTTAACTTCTAGTATCTGAGAACATTTGCATGTATGTGTAATTTTAAAAAATATTTTCATTTGCTATAGAAATTTTTTTCTCTCTTTAACTATTTAAAAATAGTGACCCCTAGTCTTCTCCCTTGCATTTTTCAAGAAGTCATTTGTCACTGTTTTCTGTTTCTCCTTACATAAGTTACTTTTATTTTCTTGATATTTTCACTGTTTTTCCTTTATTATTACTCTTCACTTAACTGATTTATTTATGACTGGATTATGGTAGATTTCCAGAGAGTTGCTGTTTTATTGTTCTTTATTGGTACAAATATATACATTGATGCACAAGAACAAAGTCTGTAAGATAATGCACTCGTATGCTGTTCTACTTAACCTTATCCTTTTACACTGTACACATATCAAAACATGTTACTATAAATATTTGAAATTTTTATTTGTTGATCACAGAGTTTGTGAATCAGATTCTAAAAGGCATATGTCATCAAGGGAATTAATAGCTATAAAAGTGCACAATGATCCAATAAGTGTCAAGTAAAATCAGATAGGATAATGTATTTTTAGTTCCTTTTTGTATAGACTGCATTTGTTTTTAATATACAGTAACATTTTCATATTTGTAAGACAAGGGTCTCCAGTATGGCCATCCTCTAAGTTAATGAAATTTTTTTTCTCTACATTCTTTCTATTTTCTGACAGCAGTTTAACATGACTTTTAAATAATTCACATCAATTGTAGTCTATAAAAATGGAGCAAAAACCGGCTAGTTTTCATGAGGACAGTGTGTAGAAGTGAACTGCCCTACGCATCTTATTCATGGAGATTCTACTCAGAAGGAATTTTTAGGAAGGAACATAAAAGTGCTGGTTAGAATTTTAAACCAGACTTCTCCCTATGTACATAATTACAATGTCCCGATGTTTAATAGCAAGGTAAGTTCTCTGATTTTTCTTACTCTAAGTTACCACTTTTATTAAATTAATGCCCTTATAATGACAAGACTTGAAGCTGATCAAATATGTTAGATTGCAACAAGGAAATGCCACAAAGACTCATTTTATCAGACTTCATGATATTTATTTGCATTTATTTTTCTTCTTTACTCTTTTAATTAATTTATTTTTCCTTTCTCTTAGAATAATAGTTTCAAAAACTATATTTATCTGATATGCCAAACAATTTCCAGATTCACAACTCTCTTCTTTCTATAGAATAATTTTGGATGTTTTACCTCTACAGGAATTAGAGACATGTGAGCACATTTTTTTATTTAATTGACTCTATATTTTCACATAAGTTTTTTCAGGCTTTTGAGAGCCATCCATTCCATAGTAGTTTGCAAAAGTGTAATACAAGCATGTAAGAAACCTTGTAAAAGAAATTTTACCCAGTGGGTTGCAAGCTGGAGAATTTACCTCCTATCAAGCATGAATCAACCTCAGGTGGGTGAGATACAACGTGGTCCTTGCCACTTGCCTCATCAGACCACTTGGCCCTTGAAGGCTGTGTGCCTGGGGCTGGAAATCCCAGTGAGTCTCAGAGGACAGATCACTGAATTTTACACATCTCAAGAAGGAGTGGTCTATCTGCAATGTTATCGTTTCTCTGGGTTTCCTATTCAAAAAGTCTGAGCTGTGGGGAAACATTGTAAGTAATACCAAACTATGTTTTTGAAACCTTACAGCCACTCACTCTATCTCAACAATCTGCCTCTCTCTCTCTAGCGGCTAGTATCTCTTATTTAAATTCAACTCTTGGATCCATCCACTCCTGACATAGTCTCCTCCCTGAAGGACTGTAGAGGCATTGCCAGGTGACACATTACCTGCCTGGCTCAGGGGTGGTGATCTGGGATGTCCGCTGATGGAGCCTGGGTTAGTGAAGCCCTGTAGAGACTGCCACTTATCATGATAGTGTTTTTTTTCTTTTCCATTAGTTTTAACCTATCATCTTTTACAAAGGACTTTCTGTTGAGTAAGACATGGTTTTATCTGCCATAATGTTTTCTGGTACACAGCGGTGAAACAATTTTGAAATAGTATCTAATTTGCACCCAAGTTCCATCCTGTGAGACCTGAATGATCACTGCATGATATTGACTGAGGTTTCTGTATGAAACCACATGGTAACTTTTACAAGTTAATGAGAAAAAAGAAATATCAGGGTATTTCTATCTTCTGTAGAACTAATGGATGGATAAAATGCCTGGTCCACAAGGCAATGACTTTTATCTCCCTCTTCCTCTTCCCTAAATTTTATGAATAAGTGGTTGCCATGGTAGCATTAAAAAGAGTATAAATCTTGTTATAGATATATTTTTTAGCTTTTGTCCAAGTGTCAGAAAAACACTATTCTCCATCTTTAAAAGTTAAGCTGGTATATCTCCTGTGTAGGAATCAGATGTTCTGCTGCTGCAAATGCAACTATAGTATCTTACATAAGTCATATAAATAAAATCTTTAGTTTCCAGATGAAGCTTGAGCATGGAGGTACAACTGTGTTATATTACTCCTTAAGAAAAAATACACATGGCAAATAAATACATGAAGAAATATTCAATGTAGATGGCCATTAGAGGAATGTAAATTAAAGCAATATTGAGATTACATTTATCTTGGGAACAAATGGGCTACTATCAAGAAATAAAACCATAATAAATGTTATGAGGCTGCAGGGGAAAAGGAACCTTCTATGCTGTTGGTGTGAATGCAAACTAGTACAATCACTATGGATATCCGTATACCTTCCTCAAAAAAGTAAAAGTTACATTCCATTTGACCCAATCATTCCCCTTCCAAGTATCTTCGCCAAAGAGTTAAAGACATATTACAGTAATTCCTGCATCTCCATGTAGTTAGTAGCACACTTTGTAATAGCTAAATATTAGAAGTGGCCTATATGTACATCAACAGAACAATGGCAAAAGAAAATGTAGTTACACAGGATTCAGCACTACTGTGCCATAAAGAAAGGTACATTTGAGGGATCTGTAGAAATATGGATGAGCCAAGAAGCCACCATGATAAGTAAGATAAGTCAGACACACAAGCTCAGATACCTCCTGGTTTCTCTTATGGTGTATGAGAAACGGAAATCATAAGTAAACAGCAAAATGAAAGATAAATAATAGGAAATGAGAGATAGCTCCCTCTAAAATGTGAAGGCAAATGTGGGGTGGAGGGAGGGGAAGAAAATGATGAAAAGGGAATGAAGAAAGGAGTTAGGACGCATTACCTACGTGTGCTGGCTCTCCGCCAGGGGTGTCAACACTGTGTGCTGCAAACATAGGGTAATATAAATGAAGAGTGAGGCATGCTATTCTGAAGGAGCATCATGGCAAATTGCCTTTCACTATAATCATTACTTTTAAATTGCATAAGTGAAGTAGTTCTACTGTGGTGGCGTGTGTTGTCTTGTACCCCAAACTGCTGCAGCCTGACTGATCTCATGAGGCCATGTGATAGACATGGGCAGAAGTCTGGTGGGCCTGAGAGAAGGTACAAAATATTTTCAACCCTCAGATATCCCAGTTGTACTCGCTGCCAGGGGAACATCTAATTAAAATTTAATTGGAGTGCTGTACATTTTCTAGGAATCTGGACAAAAGCAATTACTTGAAAGTTAAATTCAGAATAGATATTTATATTGTCCTCTGGTCAACAGTTTCATTTAACTTGCAGTATTTCAAAATGAGAAGACAGAAGGCTTTTTCACTAAAGTATATGTGAATTTTCAATTTTTATTTAAAAATTTTCAATTTTTCTTAATTACACCTAGAAAGGATATGATTTTCTTCCTTGTGTCTCATACATTTTGTCATACTCTAAATGTTTATCCTACCAAATGATGCGGTGATCATACAGCAAGTGAGTCCCATGAAGCAGGTACTCACAAGAGACTGAAAAGACAGGAACAAACAGAGCTTTATTGGAGACCTGGCTGATGGACACTCTCTGACAAGGAGCCAGAGAAGATGTCCACCCTGATCTGGGTCTCACCTTTTGTTTAAGTACATTTTTAGGTTTTTATAGTAACCATTGCCTCACTTTTGGGAATTTTACAAGAATGTCACTTAATGGTTACAAAGTTTACCTTTCCAAGAAGCTGCAGGACAATCAGACTCCAGATGACTATTGCAGTTTAACTTTTAGTCTACTTTCTAATTTGTCCGGTTTGCTCTGTTTTCATTTTATGATGTTGCTCTCCTTTATTGGGTTGATCACTAACCAAGGGGAGGAGGTGAAGAGTGGGGTCAGCTACAGTTTAAGTGACTTCTCCTAATATGAAGTTAAAAAAATGAAGTCTCTTTTGTCCTATCAGTGGAAAGAAGGGAATTATCTGAGATGGTTAAGATCTCCTCATGACATCATTAGTATAATCTATTGACTTTTGCCTAAATGATACATTTTATGCAAATGAAGATAATTATAAAAAAAAACTGTAGATTTGCAGAGGTTGAAAATTATATATTGGATCTACCTGTTAGTCATATTCCTGCTGCTGGGATACAGTACTCAACATCCACAATTTAAAGGAGGAGAGATGTAACATGTTTCAAGGTTTTAATGGGTCCAGTCCATGGTTTCCTGGCTCAAACATAGAAATAGCATTGGGGCAAGGGAATGGCCAAGGACAGCTGCTCACCCCATGGAAGCCAGAATGGAAAGAGAGGGGAACAAGAATACACTCTTCCAGGTCAGGCGTCCAGTGACTGTTTCTTTCAATGACCCATCTCTTAAACACATGTTCAGCTATGAATTCATCACTGGACTAATCCACAGGTGAATACAGAGCCCCATGGTCCAGTCACTTTCCCAAAAGCCCACCTATAAGTAAATGAGGTTTTGGGGGAACATTTAAAATTTGAGCCATAACAAACCCCATATGTACTCATTAGCCCTTATTGTGAACTTCTTATGTTACTACAACATTTTTTAAAAAAAAATGTAACAGACACTGGTGAGGTAAACTTTGCAGATTAATTACATTTCATTCTACTTTTGCTAATCATTTTTGTAGGATTCACTGAGAATTTCTATTCACATTCAAGCATAAGTTCTCCTAAGTCTCCTCTTGTCTATGACTTTTCCTCTAAACTTTCCTTGTTCTGGATAATGTGTTCTCATTTTAGAGAGTACAGGTCTGTCATTTTACAGGTTGTCACTCAATCTGGGTTTGACGTTTACTTTAGTGTTCCGTTTGAGTTAAGTTTTGTTAAGAGGAGATGATAAGAGTTGAAGTTGCTGCTGTTCACATTAATGTTGGTGTCAAACGAAATATATATTATATAAGAATGTTTAATGTGTGATACTTCTTTTTAACACTGGAGGAAGCAACATTTGACATAATTCATTAAAATACTAGGTAATACTTAAATGAAAATACATATTTTTCATATAATGCAACAATTTTGCCATTGATATTAAAGCACTGTTATCAATTAAACCCTTAAAGATCTGAAAGAGAAAAAGATAGGAGATAATACAATAATTATCAATGTTGAGTTTATGCATTTTTCTAGAGAAAATTTATAAATATGTTAAAAATATGTGGAAGTACAGGAAGAAAAGTCTATAGAATTCACTCAAAATTTCCTCACTTGGGAAATGTGCATCACAAACTTTCCTTGGAGAGATGAAGTTAGGAAATGGAGAAACGTGTGTATAAGAATTCTTTTTAAACTACAGCTGAAATCTAGGTGCTGTTATGACTCTTTTACAGCTAAGTGCATTGAAATGTGTGATGACTGGTAACTTATCCAGTGGTATATTAAGAAACATTTTGATAGGACCCTAAACAATTTGGCTCCATACCCCAAGGTGCAACCTTAGCACCTTGCATTAGAAAAGGAAATATGTGGTTTGTGTATTAGTAACATATAACAACAGAGACTCCAGGAATTCGTGCACCGTAACAGCACTCTTATGTACTGTAGTTTGTTTCATCTTTGTTTTCTTATTTTACTTATTTATTCATTTTTGCTGTACTGAAGATTGGTTCCAAGGTTTACACTGAGCAGCATTCCAAGCCTGTTTTATTTTATTATTATGTTTTTAAATTTTAAAATAGTGTCTTGTTAAGTCACTAGGTTGTCCAGGCTGGGATTATAAGCATACATCACTATACCAAATATAAGATCTTGTATCTTTTTCTTTTTTGGAGGGGGTACAAGGTCTCTCTATGTAGCTCAAGCTGGCCCTGAGTTCACTGTGAAACCCAGGCTGGTTTCAAACTCAAGGCAAACCTCCTGCCTCAGCCTCTCTGGTGCTGGGATTACAGGATTGAAACATCATACCTGGCTAAGACCTTTTATCTTAAGAAGTTATTATTTATCATCCTTTCATCATCATCATTCACATGGGGGTTTCTCATCCTCACTATGGTTGTAAGTTAGAGTCAAATGATTCTTTTCTTGTGAGATCTGTCCTGTTCTTCACAGGAGAGTTAGCAACTTCTCTGGCTTCTATTTGCTGGATGCCAAAGGCATCCTTCCGCACTGATTGTGGCAAGCAAAAAACATATTCTAGATATGACAACATGTCTCCTGAGGAAACAATTACCCTTTCTAAAGAATAACTCATTTACATCAACCAACTGAGAGGAGGACTGGTATTAGCAGTGGTGCCAGTTATTGACAAACTTGCATGGAATAGATGGCCACTCAGGATTCTGAAGTTACATATATGCCAGTGTTAAAGGTAGTTTGAGTGCATGTCCCAAGACTTTGTGGACCAGAAGTTTGGTCTCAGAGTCACAGTGTCAAGAAGTGCAGCCTATGGGCAGGAATCTGGTCAGATCCCTGAGAGAAAACCCTCAGAAGGGATTAACGTAGCTTTGCAGACCCTCTGCTCAGCCTCTGGGAGTTTGGGTTGATCTGAAGAGTTTGAGCCTAGAAACTGAACTGCTCTTGCATGTATTGCCCTGTGATCTTTTCCTTTTGTTTGTATTCTCACCATAACTTTATTTACCAAATTGTGACACAGCAAAGGAGCCCTCATAAGAGCTGGAGAAAGATTGGTGCCAGCGGTTACATCTCCCAAATTAGAAATGAAAGTAATATACTTTCTTTATAAGATATTCCACTAGGTATTTTCGTGGCAGCAACTAAAAACACACTAATGCAAAACAGTAATTTATTGTCTTAGATTGGGCTGCTTTAATAGAACAATGTAGACTAGGTGTATAAAAGAATAAATATTTATTTCTAATAACTTTGGAAGTTAGAAGTTAAAGATCACGGTGTCAACATGGTCAAGTTCTTGGTGAAGGTTCTTGTTAACTTCAGACAGTTATCTTTTGATAGTGTCCTGTTGTGGAGAAATACTGCAAGCATAGGGACTTCATTTATAATGGCACACATTGCACTTATGAATTCTCTACATTCATACCCTACCTACAGTACAAAGACAGTACCATGGAAGTGGGCATTAGAGTACAAAAAGTGGATTATAAGAATTTGGGGGGGCACACAAATATTTACTCAACAGCAATTATATGTATTCAAATTAAATGTATATTGAAATTAAATTAAATATACTCATTGACAGTGGATTCAGGGGTTGATAATGTTAGAAAAAAGTTAATGATGTTGAAAAGCAAAAAATCGTATATAGTCAATATCATGGAGCTGGTTATTAATTTAGCTGAGGCCCCAAATCTTACAATATGTGTAAATCAGTAACCCAGTTGTTGTTTTAAAATTCATTAATCCAAGAAATATACCCAAAGACAGAAATTAGAAAACCAGTTTTGCCTTTATAAATGAAAAACATGTAACTTTGTATCTCTCAAAAAGAGAGATAGAAATGCAGTTTAGCAGCAGAGTACTTGTTAACCTTGCATGAGGCCTTGGATTCAACCCTCCCTCCCCCAAGGGGGAAAGAGAAGACAGTAGACAGATCAGGGCACTGAGTGGAAGGACAATGAGACAACAAGCTCATTAATAAAGAACATAAGGTAAACATAACGTAAAGCACAAGCTTTTGGACATTATAGATCACAGCCCATAGCGGATTTTCCTCTCAAGTTTGATTCTAATACAAGAGAATTTTGTATCACTCCCATACTGAATTCCATCATGCCTGTGCTAACTCACATTCCCACTATCGGTGTGCAGGGGTTCCTCTTCCTCTACATCTTACCTACACTGTTACCTTTTGTCTTTTTCCTCATTTCCATTTGTGCTGGATTGAGATGGTTCATTTGTTTCTTGAGTTATATTTCCCTAAAAAAAGTGCTTTTAAAGAATTTTTTTGTACAGCTATTGACATTTGAATGTCTTCCAATAGAAGTTAAAAAGAAATGACAGGTAACAAAGGCTAAGGATTGGGACGGGATGAAGGACAAGGGAAAGTTTATCACCAGGTATTAAAGTGTAGACAGGACAAAAGGTGTAATGTGCTATTGGCAGAAATGTGACTATGTAACATATTGTGTATTTCAAAATTAAGAAGAAAGGCTTTTGAATATTTTCATCAAAAAAGAAATGAAAAGTGTTTAGCCTGATTTAAGTATCGCACAACACATGTATTATTGAAAACTAATATTACACTCATTAATGTGTATGTTATGCATATGTGTCTGGTAAAATTCAAATTAAAGAAAGAAATAAGAGTGCACTTCTGTGTGAACATCTTCTTTGCCATAGATTACCCATAACAATGAAAAGGTTATCCATGATTTTCTTTGATTATCCACTGGATTTTGTGAATGTACTTATTTAACCAAATTATGAAGACTTGTTTCAGTATATTATGGATTAGCACTGAATTTTCTACACAGAAAAGAACAACATTTTTATATGTCTCTGAATTTTCAACTAGTGCCTAGCTAGCATGTTAAATATCAAGCCCAGCTGGTGGAATTCTAGGAGCTAACAGAGGGACTACAGAGTAAACTTTAGGAGTTGAAAGGTAACATAGACAGAAACTGCAGGTAATCGTAACCAAGGACATGACACATACCGATGTGGACACTTACCCCACATATTTCTGTGATAACTCCCTATTTCTACTCAATCTTGAAGGTGAACAAAGCAGGGCTGAAGCCAGTAAGGCGGGAAATACTTAAGTAGTGCATGAGAAGCGTGAGCCTACACATAGGAAGTTCTCAGAAGAACCTAAGACATCATGTTTTCCCAAAGTTACATATTCATGGGGCGATTTTTTCTGCCCATATCTGATCCAAAAAGAAAAATACAGTTGCTGAGCTAATGGTTCTGTGTGTCTTTTACTATTCTCCAGTCAGTTCAGAACAATGCAGTTACTCTTGGTTGTTCTTTTGATTCTCATCCTTTAACTGTCATGTGTTATGATGGAGCATAGTCATATCTACTTCATGGTGTCTTTACTATTTATCACCCAAGTTCATGTAAACTCTTAATTGAGGCTTCATAAGTTCACAGAACATGGAAGGATGGCAGCTCAAGATAAAGGACTGCGTGTAGAAGAGCTACTATGCTTCCAGATGTTTAGGGTCAACTATCAAGCAACATGCTGGAAGTGTAAAGCCAAGAGTTCTTTGGGTCTAGTTCTTTGCTTCCCTTACTGTATCACTATTTCAGTTTATATATCGGATAATAAATTAAGGGAGGACAGAAAAGTACTTAACTAATATATAAAGTCATCAGTTCTAATATAGACCATAGTGTGCTCTTAAAAGTTCTGAGGATATCAATTTAATTGCCTTCATTAAATTTGTTCACAAGCTGTGAAACTTAGAATCATGTCAGAAACAGTACAGCGTGTTTGGGAAACAACTTCTTCGAATCGTTTCATGGTAAGAAAATTATTTTTTAACAATATTTTGTCCACATAAAACTATATTCAAATTTATAGATTGAACTTCTGTTATTTTTGGCATTTTTTATTTTAAAGAGGGAAAAAAACAAAACAAAATTTTAGAACAAGACAATAAGAGAGTAACAATGGTATTTTTTTGGTTTGTTTTTTGATTTTTTGGTACCAGGAATCAAATGCAGGACCTCATGCTTGCTGGGTCAGTGGTTAATTTTATGCCTAGAATTTTTCTGAGATATTCTCTCTTTCCTTAAAAACAATCATTTTCTTTGGAGATACAGAAAACCATTGAATTTCCCAAAATGACCTTGCATAAAAAGTAAGCTGTACATAATTATCATGTTAACTATCATGGAGTTTCATGTCTGCAAAAGTAACTATCTTGAACTATTGTTTTTTTACTTTTTGTGTTTTGTTTTTTTGCGGTACTGGGCATTGAACTAAGGACTTTGCACTTTCCAGGCAGGTGATTATTCCACTGGGCTATATCCGCAGCCCCTGTACTAATATTGTAAAAATATAAAACACCTACTTTCATAAATAAAGGGATCCTTTGATAAAATGATGTGACACAGATTGTAGTTTACAAAGTTTAATTCTTTTATTCACTCATAGTACCAATGTGGAGGTTAATATACATAGGGAGTTATATGCCTTTTCCTAGGTATCAAATAAATTTTAAGGAACGTTATGAACTTGGTCCTTATTAAATTATACTAGCTTTCTAAATACTAAAAAAAAACCACCCTAAATATTAGGCTGTTTAAGTAGCAAGATCCATGAAAAAGCATTCTTAATTTGTAAAATTGAGCATTAAATATTTTTAGATCATTTGGCTAATTCCATATTAGTGTTGGTAATTTTGGTGTAGCAAAATGTTTACAATATGTGTTTTCTACATTTTATGGAAATTTTTCTGATTGTTAGATGTTTACAAAAACCACAATACCCACATTATTTTTCTGTTATAAATTTACTGATTTTGTCTTTCTCCATTAAGAATAAATGACTGTACTGTGTTAAAGAGAGGAAATCACAATGGTGTAGGGCTTTATTTATGGTGCACAATGGACATATTCCTTACATTCACCCTGGTAATTGAACTGCTGTATGACAGAAATTCAATAATACGTAAATATCCGTGGTTCAAACATTATTTATTTGCTTTTAATTATTATTGTTATTCAGGTTAATAGTGTAAATAATTAAGTAACCACCAGGTGAATCTGAGCCAGTTGTATTGATTCAGTCCATTATTTGTTAATATCTCCCTTGAAAGTCCATTAGCATGAGTGGTTTTAATAGGTAAAAAAAATAAAACAAAACGATTGACAGAATCATCAGAAACATAGAGATCACCTCTCTGTAGTATTTCCCATCCTAGATAAACATTTTTGGTGTTTTCAGTTATTTTCAGTGATTCTCAAACACTGATTTTCTCTTGGTTGAGAACTTGGATGATATTACGCATTTTAATAGAAGTGTTCCGAGCCTATATGTCACTTTTTGACGTTTCATGATATCTGACATCAATAGATGAAGTGTATCAGGCAATGATAGAACAAGCCAGGAAAACACAGCTTTGTTTCTTGGCTCTAGGTTTCAAGGCACAAATGTGTGCTTATATGACTAAACCATTCTTCTTATGGGCTATTCATTTTCATCTCATTATCACTGAAGAGCAGAAACCCCTGGGCCACACTTTCTGCTCTCTAGAGGAAAAGGATTAAATAATAGCAAAGAATTAGAAAGAGGAACAATAAATTAGTTTAGTAAGTGCGCTGCTAGGAAATTATGTGAAGTCACTAGTCAGTAATTACGCTACAAAGATTAAAATGCACAAAATTTAAATTAAATATTAAAAGGTTTAGACAAAATATTGACAAATTGTATTTCATTTTAGTTGTACCCATTCATAAGAAACAGTAATATCAAGCATTAATAATATAGGATAATTCTTTGAAGATTATGTAAACATGTCTTTCATAGAGACTATAAAACACCTATCATAAAAAAGAAGAACATGCTTAATGTGTAGATCAAGAAAAAAGAATAGCAAATATCCTTCTTTCAAATTACAGAAATTCTGGATGTCTATTTCCATTTGAGGTGCATTTGCTGCCAGACTTAAAAATCTTTTACAAGATAGGTGGACCTCCTGGTCAGTATTTAACTTTTAATGTGCTAAGCTCTACTTCCCAAATCCTAGTTTATACATATCAAAAAAAGAACAATTGAAAATGTGTCTAGGGAAAAATTTCTCTCTGGCAGTCACTTAAAATTAATAAGAGAAAAGAAATAGCCAGAAGCATTACCTTACAGGGTTGCATTACTACATGTTACTTCCTTAGAAGGATGTGGACCCCTCATTGTCCCCATATATTTTAGGTTTGTTTGTAGCTTGAGCCTTTTTTCTTTTCTGTGGACAAAACTTCATTATTTTAAAAGTACTCATAGCTAAAGCATTGTGTGTGATAACTTACTAAGTCCCACCATCAAAGAGCATTTTGCTTTCCTCTAGGATTTGACTCATTGGTGATTTTCATTCATTTATTTTTTCCAACCAATGAGATTTATTCTTTCCCTTGGTTTTAGGATTCTCATTATCTTCTTCCTCTATCTAGGATTCCCATAAATATTTTCTGCAATTCTGGGTTAGCAGTCATGCATATCTTTACTTTGTCCTTAACTTACAATGTTTTATTTCTCTTTGAATTCTGGAGGAAAGTCTTGCTATGGTTCTCTAGGTTGATAATTATTTTCTTTCTGGGCTTGAAATACATCATTCCTAGCTCTCCTGACCTGTAGACATTCAGAGAAATCTGAGAAATCTGTTTTTATTTAGATGGGTTTGCGGTTACAAGTAATTTGGTGTTGCTAACAGCTTTTGATGTTGTTTGTTCTGGTTTTTTTTTTTTTGTTTTTGTTTTCATTTTTGGCCATTTCACTATGATACATCATGGATGCAATTTTTCTGATCATGTCTTATTGGAGTTCTAAATGCCTTTCTTGGATATATAATCTCTTAATAGATTTGGAATGTTTTTCTGGTACAACTTCAGGAGATTTTTCTGTGCCTCTAGCCTGTATTTCTTTATTCTGTTTGAGACCAGTCATTCTTATATTTGTTATTTAGACTTTTCCAAAATCTCCTGGATGTTGCGTTCATTGTTATTTTTTATTTACTACTATATGAATGCTCTGATGTTCACTTGTCTCCAACCCATGATATTCATTCTTCTATTTCAACAAGCGTATTGTTGAAAATTTGAAGTATTTTTTTTATTTCACTAATTTAAAGAGAATCCAAAGGTCTTTCCCCTGGGACTATTGATAATGCAGACAGTTCTGCAAGAATTCTATTATGGGACATTATCCAAAATAAGTTTTGTGAGAATTTTTGTCCAAAAGTTCTCCTTTTTGACCTTTGCCCAAATAGGAAAAACAACCTAAGGCACTCTGCAGCAAGATTATTTTGCCCTCTGAGGTATAGATGAGCTCTAAGCCAAAATTTTCAGGGGTAGGAATGTCATATAGTTAATAACTCACTTTTCTCCATGTTGAAATGAGGGCAGAGGAAGAATTTGGGTTGGTGCCAAAACTTTTCCTCCTCTAGGATACGCATAGGTCTGCACCGTGAGCCCAAGATTTAGAAGTCACTAAACATGCTCTTAGAAGTTATAGTTGGCCAGTGTCCATGCTGCCATATTTATTCTGAAGGCCTCTGAGTAGGGCAGCCACAGAGGTGTGTTCAGAGTCAGAGATTTGACACCAGAACTTTGGTCCTCTATTGACTCCTGCACTGGCAGATTCTTCCAGGCACCGACTTCATGCAGCTGGGCTTTTCCTGTCAGTGTTCAAGCTGCCTTTTCAAAAAGTGTTCCCCTCCACCCAGCTGAAGGTTCTCATAGCCAGCTGTGGTTTCACATCACATAACCATCTCACCAAGACTTCTCAGGCTGCGGACCCAGTCTCTGGGAAATTTCTCATTTCCTGAGATTTTAGCTTTTTTGTGTTACAGTCCATATTCTCCTGGGTCCAAACTGAATCCCAGGTAGGGTACCAATGCCTCTCTGGAGTGACATGGTCATTGCATCTTGGACATACAAAAGCAGTGGGTGCCCAAGATCCTTATTTGGACAAAGGGGCGTACTGAAGATATACCTTCCCATCATGGTGTTGTCTGAATAAACACATTCCTCACAGTATACTGAGGTATAGGCACAGGAGGCCCCTAAGATCTCCCCCAATGCTGCCCCTATTTATGCCTACAAGGAAATGCTGGGAAATACTGCTGGTCACTTGGCTAAATTCAAGTACCTTTCTGCTCAAGCTGTATGTCTGTCTAGTCCCAAACTCACCATTCATAAGAGTACTTTGAGATTTGCTCTTACTTTCCCTCCAAGGGGTAAGTTCTTCTTCCCAACTGAGCTACTCTTTATTCAGTACTCATGGATATTACTTGCTACTTCAGTTTTCTTTCTCAAATATCAATTTTGCCTGGATTTTTCTTGGTTGCTTGCTGACTCTAATTGCAACCCAGCAATTCCCTATGCCCCTAACTCCTCATTCAGTCATATTCTTATTGCTTTAGACGGTTGTCCTGGAGCAGCTTGTGAGTGCAGCCTGTCTCTAGCCCACGATGTTCGATGCTTGTCTGTTAGCTCTAGAATATGTCTGTCTTTGTTTTGTCCCTCTGATTTCTAATGTCCAACTGTAGCATAAAATGCCCCACTCCAGCCAGTGTACTTCAGTTTGTTAGTTGCCCAGGTAATAGTTCCTGTTCCAGTTCCGGTTGCTCTCGTCTCTTAGAAATGGGTGGTCACTGTGATGGATATTGTATAAGCTGATCCCCAACTGACAAGCCATTCTGCCTCTGTACTTCCTGCTTGCTTATCTCATGTAAGCCCTAAACCACCAGAGATGAAGGTGTGATATTTTGGGTGTGATCCCAATAGTGACCATCGGTGTAAATAAATGTGCCTCCAAACCCTGAGCGTCATTTCGGTGTTTCTGCTTGCCATAGCACACCCACAGTCTCTACTAGTGGTGCCATTCTTGAGCTGTAATCTTTTCTTTTCTGTCATCAACAAACTCTCTCTTCCTCTCTCCTGCATTTTCTTTTTATAAAGTTGTTTGTGATTTCATTGCATCAATCTACAAAAGCAAAGATTATCTCCCCTAACTCAAGGTTCTTAACCTAATCACATCTTCAGAGTCCCTTTGATCATGTAAGAGTATATTCACATGTTGAAAAGGCTTGGGTATAAAATTTGGGAGAAACAATTATTTCTGTTCTTGTAGAAGTCCAGGCTACAGACAACTTTGGTGCTCTCTTCTCAGGAAGGTTCTTTAGTGGAAGGGACAAGCCAACCAAGGTGAGTTCATTAGGATCGCCAGTTCTCATATCTTTCAGTAGCACGATTTCACTTCCCCACAGAGATATATAGATAAGCATGATAGTAAGGAAGATAAGTGTCCTTGACATGGAATAAAAGCACACCATACAACACCACATAGATTGATTTTTAATCAAGTTTAGAGTATGGGAAGAAGTCTTTTCTTTCTATACATATCAGAAACTAAGCTAAATTCATACCATACAATATTTCAATCTAAACAAATTTCAATTGTAATGATGCTTTCAATTTTTTACAAGTGGTGCTTGTGTTATGTTTCTGTAACATGTCTGAGCCTTGGTAAATTATAAAAGACAAAATTATTTTTACAGCATTGAGGTGAGGGACCCCAAGATCAAGAAGTGAGCAACTGGCAAAGGCCCTTTTGCTGTAGGGTCATAAAGAACAAGAGACAAAAAAAGACCCAACTAGTAAGACAGAGAGAGTGCGTGTCTATAGCTGGGAAGCTCAGTCTTCCATTTATAATGAACCCAGTTCTGCAATAGTGGCTTTAATACCTTTTGCCTCCTCTCAAGGTCTAACCATATTTCATTAGGTCCTAGTTCTTCAGACTGCTGTGCTAGAGGTTAAGTTTTGCACATGTGCTCTTGGGAGGACACATTCAACCCATAGAATATATCTTCTTTCCTGACTTTATTTTAGTGGGGAAATGTTCTCATGTTGATGGTGATGGTAAACACAAAAGCGAGAGGTTAGTGTTTCTGCAGAATAGATGATGATAAGTTATTCATAAAAAATCAGTTTCCAATTCACCCTGTGTTTCTTTGGTGCAAAGTTTAAGCAGGAAAGTTTGAGGGCAGGTGCTCACACCAGTGAAAGGCAGCTGTCTGCTTTGTTTCAACTCCTGCAGAATGTTGTATGAAGGTACCAAAATCCCCAGTATCATCAACTCTATGTGTGGATCCCTACACAGATTTTCCATGTTAAACATCAAATATTACACTTACAGAATTTTGATTTATTAGAAAATATCACCATATATTCTTTTAGTATTTATAGAGGCTAGCCACTATAGTTCAAAATGATATGTTTTTCTATAGAGGCTAAATGAAATTAAATTTTAGGGTGAAACATCAATTTGATACAGCCAAGCAGCAGATAGTCTCAGATAACTTGAGAAATTAGTATTTATTTAAAGCACGATGACATTTTCCATTACAAGTTTTTTGAATGGGTGATGGAAGATTGTTGCAATTTATAAAGGAATAAAGCATTATGACTTTCACAGAGTAAACTAGTCAAACTCATTTTCCAAAAGGTCGTCTGGTTGTAACAGCTGTACACTGAAGACTATTTTTTATTCACGCTTACTGTAGAGTGTAGATGTTCACAAAATAATTTTGCTTATGGAATAATCCTTCCAGAGCTTAACTATAGCCAGAATTGCTGCTACATTCAGCTGTTATGTTACCACTGGGGCCTTTCGTGGGCATATTACTTTCTGCCTTTTGGTTGCATTTGTAAAATTTATGTGCTAAATTGTATTGTATTGCATCTGGTGTTTCACTTTTGAGCCGGTAGACAGCATTATTAATTATATGAACACAACATTCCTCAAACTTCAAAACCATAACAAAGAAATCAATTATTTTATGTAAACTAATGAATTGATTAAGAAAAATCAAAATGACATAAGAAACTTGCTTTTGAATAAAAAACACAAAATATCTCTCATGGTCGTAAACAAACCTAAGTAAGTACATGATATGGAATCTGAGTAGAAGTCTTTACAAATTTATGTATTCATTATTTATTCATATATAACATTTCCCTAACACCAGGGGAGCACACAGCAGCTTCACCTCTGCTTTAGAATGTGCCCTTTTATGCCACTTGCACAGAAACAGATAATTTCACAACTGTTTCATCTGTAATTTGAACTCATCTAGAGGTACATATTTTAAAATTAACTCCTATAAAGCTTAATTAGTGTACTTTAATACAAAAGGCATAAATTACTCCTACCTTTTCACTTTTTAGTTGGAATAGTTTCTCTGAATGATTATATTTAAGAAAGAAAACTCAGGAAAACATTTCATGTATTTATTGGCCATTCGTGTTTCTGTATCTGAGAAATGAGTATTCATTTTACATGCGTATTTTTAATTGGGTCGTTAAATTTGTAAGGTGCCTAAGTTTTTGAGATTTTTTTTATTTTAAAGATAAAAAAACATTAACAAACACACATACATTTACAAAGCAACACAGAAACAATACAGAGAATTGTAGATAAGGTGGTTGGAAATTAACAGTGATTTTTGTATTACATATGGATATCTTCAAATTGGTTACTGAAGTAAACAAATATAGACATATAAGATTGATCAAACAATTAAACATTAACTGTTCCTTTCAACAAAGCAATAGAAGTCAGTAGTATATATTCTAGGTATTAGATATTATACATTTTTCTGATGAGTAGCTGGCAAAGAGGTTGGATTTTTTTTGTATTTTGCAGATTGTCTCTTTACTCTGTTCATGCAGATGCTTTTTTCATTTGCTGCTGATTCTTGATTTGTTTCTTGATTCTCGGTGTTGTTTCTTGTGCAGCCAGGGCTTTGTCCAGAAACTCTTTGCCTACACCTATGTCTTAAGAGTTTTACCTCTTGTTTTCCAGTAGATTAAGTGTTTTTTTGGTAATGTTTAGATTTTTTATCCATTTTGATTTTAGTTTCATGCATGGTGAGAGACATGGGTCTAAGTTTAACCATCAAAATATATATAGTCAGTTTTCCTAATACTATTTGTTAAAAAGCCTATCTTTCTTCCAGCAAAGAGGTTTAGTCCCTTTGTAATAGATGACGTAGACCAGTGTAGCTGAATTGTTCTATTATTCCTCCCTTTAGGTATGGGAATATTATCCTATGCTGCTGTATTTTGGAAGTGCTTTACTTTCTTCTTTCTTTATGTAGGGCTGAAGCTCAGAGTGCTTTCAGCAACACAGCAGACTTTGGGCTTGGACTTTTCAGTGATGCTGAAAATGTTAAGACTTTGATGACGTTGCAGATAAACTAAATGCATTTTTTCACAGCGAAATGGACATGGCTCTTTGGAAACATAATATTTGGATCATGATTTTATCTTAAAAGTGCCCGAGAAGACTCATGTGCTCAAAATTCTGACTTTTGTCTGGATCATGAGGCCTGCAGATGCATCCGGTGGGTTAACCATTGACGTTCTACAGCTGAATAAGCATGTTAGGGGACCTAAATAAATTCAGTGACTAAAATGTGGCTTTGAAGGTTATGCATCTTATCTCTGGTTTCTTCCTTCCGGCTCCTTCCTTCTCTGTTTCCTGGATTCCCTAAAATGAATAGTTCTACTGTCTCATACACTTTTGCCAAAATGATTCCCCTTGCCTTGTACCATTTTTAAAAGCAATGTAGCCAGTAGCTTGGTATTTTGTCACAAAAGTGGAAAGCTAACTAGTACAGTTGTGTTATGACTAAAAGCAGGAAAAGTTCCCCGTGTTGTAGGTATAAACAAACACTTTTTAACACTGTTACATTTAAAATTAAAATCTAGCTGGATGTGGTGGCACAGTCCTGTAACCACAACACTCAGGAGGATCCTTGCAAGTTTGAGGCCAGCCTGGGATATGAAGTGAGTTCAAGACCAGCCTGAACTGCGTAGTGAGACACTGTCTCAAAAAGATAAAAAAATCTAATGAACCTCATATTCTGGTGAATTCACAGACTCAAATTCCCCTACCAATCTCTCTCCAGGTATATACAGAGACATGTATTCCACACTGGTACTGAAAATTTCTATCTCAGCATTATTTAATTTAGCCCATATCAATAATAGGTGAGGTGAAAAGTTGCAGATGAATTGATACGTAATTGGAGAGATAGGCAAGTTATTTTAAAGACAGAAAACAATATGTTGTTTTAAGGTTTTTATTGAACACATGATGGTGCATTTTTCCTTACGTAGTCCAAAATGGGAACTAAGTCCTAATTGTTTATTGGAAGCAATTTTCAAAACTTATTTGATGAATTGACCATTTAAAGAAAGAAAAATCTTACATCAGTATATGAAAAATTAACCAACCAAATGTACAAGCTTTAAAAGCATGATGCTTATGCTCAAATTATTAAAATATCATATTTAAATATATAACATAAGTAAAATTGAATTTAAATTCCCCTTAACTCAGTTTACTTATCAGTACAGAGGGTAGAATGATATCCATTCCTAGGAATACATGTGAGGATTAAACATTTATTTTTAATATTCAAAGTGCCCACTGTCAGATAATTTGTTCATAATTATTATCTCAAAACTACTACTTTTGCATTTCATACAGCATGAGATTTTTAACTATGATGTTATTTACTGTTAATATATGATTGAATATACATGATAATCCACTAGTATAACTCAAATCATTTTCCCATAGCAGGTAAAGTTGAATTAATTCAGGAGGATAATTTTATCTACTTTGTAACTATGATATTGCAAAATGAAAGCTCTGTATATATTTTGAAATTCAAACATAATTAAAAGGCCAAGTTTCCTTCTCCAATATATTTTCACACTGATATTTTTCCAATTTTTCTTATTTACTAATTTGTTAGCCGGTTTCATGGAAACTTTATTTAGCATGTCTTTCAAACATTTGCCCTGTGCTTAGCATTTTAAAGTTAAAAGCAACATTCTATTATCATTTAATTCAACAGGACAAAGATAATTTTGGCTAAACAACTACAACATTATTGCTTAGATGAAAAGCTCTTGGTAAATTAAAATTTCAAAACAATTTTTGCAAGCCTTTGAGGCCTACCTGAGTAATAACTTATCAAATTTATAAGCATATATACTATATAATTTGGTGAATCAAAATTGTGCAAGTTGCTTTTACTGAAATGACTTGATTAGTCTATATATGTCTGGTTCCCTTGAGGTGAACACATATGTGTACAAATACATGTAGTATCAACACAGGTAGCAAAGAATAATTAACATTCTGTAGCATGTTATGAGATGTGATAAATATGTTTTATTATTTATGTTGTACAATGCTCATTACTGAAGTGTATAAGGTCATTTCACTTAATTTGATATATAAGTATATTTCACCAAGTTTATTTTTCCAATAAAATGAAATGTTGAGAAACAAAGTTGCAGTATTGATATAGATCTGGTGACATAGATTTTAGTTTTGAAATCATCTTTAGATAATTAAGACTGCAAAGAAAATGTGTTCCTCCTCTTGTGTGATTGGATGTGAGGTTTAAAGTACTCCAAAATACTTTTCCAATAAATTCATCAAATACTGGGTGCTAAAAATAGTCAGAAGAAAGGAAGTAGTCATTATAGACATTTTAAAAGGTCTTTTTTAGTTATTAATGATGCTGATTAATTTTGGAAACTGTAATAATTTTAGTATCTGTGACAAAGGTGAATTTTTATGAGTTAATAATTGTAATGGCTTAAATATATGAAAAATCTTTAGACTTCATATGGAAGGCACATTTATTTTTGTAAAAATGTAGAAACATTACATCTGATATTGTAGGTTGCTCTTACATTTTTTATTTGCTAGAATTAAAATGTCATAACTGTATGTATATTAATATTTTTAAAATGTGTGAGACAAAGGTAGTAGGAGAAAAGGTTTTTGTTTCATGTTATATTCATAGTCATATTTTAATAATAGTTACTAATATTGAAGAATAAAATTTTGAAGTTATTTGATGACATATTAAAGATATGTTTTAAGTTTGCTCCTATACAGCGTTTTGAAATGAAAAACCTAAAATCAATAATCTTTATAATTTATACTTATAGATAATTGTATGAAAAGCAATGTGCATTACTTGATTAGAAACCTTTTTTGTAACTCTAAAGCTGAAAACTTCAATAAAAATCCATTTTCAAATTTAGTGAACTATAGAACATTTGACAACTTGATATTGGAACAGATGAGGCTCATGGAAGTAAAACAAAATAAAGCAGAAAAGAAAGTGAGGCCTGGCCTTGGGCTCCTGTAGACAAATGTGTGTCTGTTTCTCATGATTGATGACAAATGATGATTAAGAGAGTGACCAGCTCCCATAGTTCTAGTCAAAGAAAGAGAAAACAGAAAGCAAATTACTGGTTCATAGATGTATTTTCCTGGACTGAGCATGTGCCATACAAGCCACAGCCAGTAATTAGCAGCACAATAGCACAACATCACCGCCTGCGTCACGCATAAGGAGGCTGCACAGCACCACAAACTGGGCTGAACAAAGAAGGGAAACACCGTTCCAAGATCAAACACGCCCAGTGTGCTATGTTCTTTTCTCCTGGATTTACATAGGCCGCTGCTTCTTTCTTTACCCTACATAGGGAAAAAGCCAAGTTTATATTGGAGAACACAGCACAAAGCCACCTCCTACACAATGTCCATGTTAAGATCTGGTCGATGCCTAGAATTTTTTCCATCCTACGTCAAACTCCCTTTTCTTAATTTAATGTTTATGAGATGGTAAACCAATTACCTTATCTCTATAGTATATATGCTTGTATAGATCTGTCTTGGTTACTGTTTTCTTGTTACTGAGACAAAATACCCGAGCCCCAAAATGAAGGAAGGAAAGGTTTATTTAGCTTACAGCTTGTGGAGGTTTCAGTCCCTATTTGGCTGCTTCAGAGGCGGAGCGGCACACGGCAGAGGCAACAGTTCAAGGTGGCGGTACACAGCAAAAACAGCAAGAGCAAAAAGGAGGAACGGCAGCCAGCAGCCTCTTTCTCTCCCTTACATATACAAACTATCCACCCTAGGGCAGGTATAGCTCTCACACCCATAATCCCAGCGTTGGATCATGGATCAATCATAAACTCTAAAAGGCACCCCATAAGCGCATGAGGATATTGGGGGACATGCAGACACAAACCATAACAATATCTATAACACACATATGGAAAAATTCACATACACACTCTGAAGCAACGATATTTTTACCTATTTCTCTGCAGTTGTTTCCACATAATTAACCAAACACAGCTATTTGAAGAAATTTCATGACTAAAATTGGAATATCATAACTAGTTTATTAAGACAGATGAGGAACTGTGATACTTTAATGTGAATACCAAGACGTAAATATGCACTCTCTTATACTTCACTGCAGGCGAAAGCTCCCATTCAAATGATGACATAAGATAAAATGCTGTTAGGCCAGGAATGCAGCTCAGGGGCCCAGCGCTTGCCTGTCAAGCGTGAGGGTGTGAGTTTGGTTCCTGGTACCAAAAATATATACATAAATAAATACTGTCTTAATTATATTGTTGCAGTAGTGTTCAAAAGTGCCTTAAACTTTATCACTGATACTACATGGTAGAAAGAATTTAAATGTATATATAATAAAATTAAGTGAGTTCATCCACAGATAAACTAAATCAAAATAATTTTCTAGCATTCCCAAAAGATTCCTACCAAAAATATTTTAATGGAGAGAGCAAAACTTTTGGTTAGTAACTTAAAATGCATGAAATTAGCACAATTTATGCCTCTGCAGGAACCACCTAATTACTGCAGGAGTTTTGTCCTATTATGTGCCTGACTCCTTACTATTTTATGTAGGCTTTGCTATCTTTTTCTTTTTCCTCAGTGGGTTGTTTTCAGGGGAAAAAATACTAGAACCTGATCTGTGACTTACCATACCATACTTTCAGATGAATGTACTTAAATTTGCACTTTAAAGATTTTAATAATCTATGTGTGACTATCTACCACATTGGTACTTGATATGTAAATTACTCGCTTAGCTATGGGAAAGCGAATTTTAAAATCTATGTTAGCTCAATGTTTTAATGACCCAACGAAAATAATGGACCAGGTGAGGCCAAAAGGGGCTTGTTTGTGTCCAGAGTGCTGAGATTGCGGAAGATGTCCCCTATTTTGTGGTTTAGCTCTTTCTCACTGTAGTTTCTGATCGAACCACGAGTGAGCATGGAATGCACTTAGCACAGAAATACTCTCTGGGATGATAAGAGCGCGGCAACATTGGAACAGAGAAGGAAACCCAGGACATCATCCCAGGAAAATTACTAAAATTTAAAAACACTCTTTGAAGAACAACTGAATGTTTTAATCAAATGAAATGGTAGCACTTAGAAATCAGAATTAGAAAATATCGGAAATAACAATTGGCAAAAAGAATAATATGGAAAAGAAAAAATTGAAAATAGAACATATAATCTGACTTCAGAAATAAATAAACTAATCTGTAATAGGTAACATAAATTATAGATAAAATTGTACTAAGAAAAACATAAAAGGAAGAAGGGAGCACAATTAAACCTATAAGAAAGGAGAATCAGAAAAAAAAAAAGAAAGGAGAATCTGAACAACAGTTCAAGAGACAAAGATGGAAATCAGAAATACAAAAGCCCCCCATTCACCTCACCTACCAGCAACTGACACAAAACTGAAGCCATAGGAGTTGAGAAGAAATGTTTACAAACACACAAATAAACTGCATTTTATATACATTTTCTGGCCACTTAGTACTTTTCTTCCTTGTTCTTCTGGAGGGGATTACATTTTTGGAGCTGATGGAAATGATAGATTTTTTTAAACACTTGATTTTTGGATTTAAAATAGAATACTTTCATATGATAATTTGTGCGTATCACTCAAAAAAAGAATATGCTACCTTTTCCAATATGTATGGAAAATTTAAGATATTTTTGTAGTTGGTTAAATAGAATAATCTAATAAATTCAAAAAAACAACCTTTCACCACAAGGAAATAAGAGGAATAAACAAATGAACCAAAACCTCAGAAAGCCCAGTGCTAGTTAAGTTTAAAAAACAAATAAGCAATCATAAAATTGATATATGAGACAAACTTTCATCACAGAAATTTAAATCAAATTCCTTAAGCCATAATGATAATATAAACTAATAAAACATGATTGAAAGAATCCAGCAAAATCAGGTGGAAAAGGAATATTGTAAACATTGGATGTCTGTATCAATGCAACCAGCCTGTATCTGCAAATGCAAGTCAAAGACTGGAGTAAATCAAAATAAAGCAAAAGAACAGCTATTAGAAAAAAGTTACTAATTTCACTAGTGCAAAGTAAAAAAACACAGAGACTGAACATATTTTTCCAGTGGCTTTTCTGAGTGGATGTGAAGGGGCATTTAATTTGTTTTTCATTAGCTCTATTCTTATTATTTAGTTTCCTGAAATTAAACCATCTTCAATTCCTAGAATAAAACTCCAGTGACTAGAACATATCATGTCTCAATATGTTTATGTAATTTTTAATAATGTTTTGCTTAATATATTTACATGGGCTTTTGAAAATGACACTCAGTGATTTTCTTTGTCAGAGATTTCTCAGAGATCACAACTCATTTTACATTTTCACAGTAATGATTTTGGAATTTTATGTTTCTATATGCCTTTGAATAACTATTATTTACATATGCAGGTAAACATTGAGAATTATTTCTAATTTGAAGCTACTGAATATCTAGGGCTATATCTTTGTTAATATTTTTAATGTTACAGCGAAGAGTAAGACAAATTTTAAAAACCCTCTTTAAAAGTAAACTATAGTCCGTGTGTGTCTACAACTATATGATTTGTGCTCCGTAGTTTCTCTTTTACTCAACATTCTGATGGATACAGTACTCAGTACAAATAGACCAAAGAGAGAAAACAGAAACAACAGAATTCACAGAGACAACTAAAGTAATCTAGTTGTACTTAAATGCCATGGTTTCATTGTTAGGACAAAAAACTTTATACAAAAACAAGATATGTAATATGTTAATTTATGTAAATTAAATGCTAGATGTAAAGCTGACATTAAATTAACATATTTTTGAATATACAATATAAAATTTAAACTAATATGCATGCTTCAAGTATGAAGCCATATCTCTGGGAGAAGAGTAAAAGTAAATCAATATGTGTTTGCTTTTGGTCCTACTGTATATAAGTAACATTGTGAGTAGTGAAGGGACAGAATGTTCTTTGTTTTTGTCATAAAAGGAATCCTTCAATTCATAGAGAGACATAATAAAATAATGAAATGGTTCCCTCCTGGAATTCATATATTTGAGTTACCTATAGCGACTATAAATCATAATCAATATTTTGATCCTTTCCTGTTATAAATCACATTGGATCCATGAGAAATTAGAGTGTCTTAACTGAAAAGCACTGATTGACTTTGTAATTTCAAACACTGACTGGGTCATAACAATATAATGTTATAATATATGTTTCTATAAATTTAAACAGCTTCTGCACTAATTAATTATTTTAGCCTGAATTGTTAGACACCAAAATGCCTGTCATCCTGTACAAGAGGTTCAGCTATTGCTAACCCTAACATGACTTCTCTGTACTTTTTGAAATCTTGGAGTAATGAAGGCCTATCTCTAGAACACGTATGGTTACTCTAGTGAACTCCATGTTCTTACAGATCTAAGGTGCTTAAAATACATTATCATTAAGTCTGCATAATTTTTCTATAATTAATTGCTGCAGCAGAGGCTGTCAGCACCACATTTTTATTCTTTGGCTTTATTATACTTGCCCTCAACCCTTCTTGCCACTGTTGCCTAATTCCCCACAGAAAACATCTGCCTACCTTAAGACCTGTCACTGTGAAAAAACATCTGATTTGCCTTCATGCCTCTTCAGACTCTGCGTTAGTCTGTTCCAGATGTCATAAGATATCTCAAACTCCTCCTGCAAACCAGTTCCAAAAGCTTCTGAACTACACGGGTACACACAGCCTCAATGAGGCTGTCACTCCTGGTACCCATTCTCTGAAATAGTCAGCTTTCCCAACAGTAAAACAAAATACCCAACACCTACAACTTAAAGAAAAAGACATTCGCTGGGGCTCACAGCTTCAGAGGGCTGAGTTCACAGTAGGCCAGCTGCGACGCCCAAGCAACATGGCAGAAGGGCCCCGAGACAGGAGTTCTCTCTCAGTGGGTCCACGAGGAAGCGGAAGGAAAAGGGGAGAGCTGGAGGTGAGAGTAAGCCTGTCCAGAGCCATGTGCCCAGGGACTCCCCCACAATCAGTCCTCCACCTCTGAACATGAGAATTTGGGGGTATTTTAGACCTAAGTCATAATAAATTTCATCCTTATCACTCCATTTAACTTTATTTCCCAAAAATTCTATTTCCAGATATAGTCACTTTGCAAATTACTGCTTCACATACAGACTTTGAAAACACTCTTACATCCTTGCCAGTTTATAGAACCGAAAAAATGACTGTCATCCCAGACTGTACTTACAAATCCTTCAGAGACCAGCAAGAATTAATGTGGACATACTTCTGGGTCACGGGATTATTCTTAGACACTGATTTTTGGAATTCCTTACTAAAATTAAGCTCCAGATATTTAAAAAGTTACTTTATTGTTGATGTACAGTTTAGAGAATTCCCTCTGGTTTCTGCCTTAAATCCATACTCTGGATCAGTGTTTTCCTGAATTTCCTTTTAAATAAACTACTTGTTTAAAACTGTTTGTCAGTGTCTTGTAGGAAGACTACATGAAGGAGTTGGGAAAAGATACCATTCTAGGAAGCAGGTGCCCGGGATCAGAATAGGATTATGGGATTGACTGTCATGCTGCTCATGCAACGAACCCTACTGTGGATTTTAAGTAGGGTGGTGGTGGTCCTGGTATGCTGCACTGTGACAATTCCTGTGATTTCAGGAAATTGTGAGTTGAGATGACATACAATTTGAAGTATTAAATGGCCTACTTAACATCACAGTGCTTGAGAAGCATAAAAAGTAGACAAAACTTACAGAGATGGGTGGCAGCTGTTAAATATCATACACACTCTGAAGGAAGCAGATGATAAGTTTGAGTTAGGTAACTAGGGTTCATGAGTCAGTGTGAACATGAAGATACCTCTAAGCAAGATGCTTATGTTCTTTTTTTTTATTTTGAAACTATAATAAAAAAAAAAGATATTAACAAACATATACAAAGTAGCATAAGAATAGTACAATTGAATCTGAGTTACAGATAGGGTGACAGGGAATCATCAATGGTTGTTGCATTACATATTGATAATTTCTAATTGTATATTCAGGAAAATAGGTATAGACATGCAAAATTGATCAGACAATTAATCATCTACTATTCCTTACAATAAAGTGACCTAAGTCAGTAGTACAACTTCTTTTTATAGTGTGAAAGCAAAAAGAAC